>PVLD010014173.1:0-53320 GCA_004027595.1 Dinomys branickii
TTTTAGGCTGAGGAGTGGTAAGAGAAGCTGTTTATACCCTAGGCCTCAGGAAGCCACTTGTCTCTAAATGAAAAAGAGTTCCATTTTGCAGTGCTGCTTAAAGTTTTCATTTTATCTTCATACTTAGCATCAAAGCTAGTGCCAGGCAAGCCCTCCTTTTCCCCTGAATTACATCTCCAACTTCAAAATTTACTTGTAATGCCCACAAAAACAAAAGATGGCTGGCTAGTGTTCTAAAAACAAACTCAGCTCAGTGTAAGTTTCAAGCTTCTTTTATCTTTAGGAAAGAAAAAGGAAGGACATCTTAGGAGGAGAAAGGACCAATGACTGCACACTTTGAGGCTTCACTCCAGCGCTCAGGAACAGGGTGTTGTGAAAGTTACTGCCTGGTACACATGTTAAGCCAGATTCATGATGCCCCTGTGAACCTCAAAGATCTTTGGGTTTCCTTTTGCTCGTCATCAACAATTTGAGAAGGAGAAGAAATTAGGAGGTTTCAGTGCAACAGTTTGCAGTACCAGTTCAAGAGAAACATTCCTTAAGTCATTAACACATTTACATGCAGTGTTGAGCAGAAATGTGACCCAACCAAGGTTAAGGTGTCAAAGGAGTCAGGTGCAACATGACAACTTTTCACCCAGTTGGTCACCCATTAGATATCTACAGGCTCAAGCGAAGTGTTAGTGTTTTCAGCAAGAGTGGCCTTAAAGTCTGAAAAGTAACCTAGGTAACTGGTGTCACTGTATCTTGCACATTAAAGGTGCTTTATACAGCAAAGCTAGTGAGAAAGTAGTAATAAGTGGCATAGGTGTGTGATCTCTAAAAATAGTGATATTCAAAGTGAACTAAAAGCAAGTGAACTACAGGCTTTCTCTTGGTTATAATATTTATGTAAAATTAGTATGATGGTTATGTTATACGATTATTATTCCTACTATTATTACAGGCAATACTTCAGAGCATTGTCTATATACTAGGCATTATTCTAGGTCCTGTACATATAAGAACATTGACTCACCAACTTTTTTACTAATCCTGTGGCATATGTACTTACTACTCATGTCTCCAGTTTTGTACATGAGGAAGCTGAGTCACAGAAAGTTTAAGTAGATTGTCTCACTGAAGGGAACAGGAAATAAGCGGAATTGGTTATTTTGGGCTTTCAAGGATAAAAGGCACTTTTATTATTTTATACTAATTTTGTATCACTATGGAGATCAGAACCAGGACCATGGTATGTAAACAGTCTAAGGCAGATTTCATTTTAACAGAAGGACAAATACACTAATTAATGAAAGGAGTGGTAGCCCATGCCTGCAATCCCAGCCTTTTGGGTGGTTAAGGCAGGAGGACCACATTTTGGAGCCCAGCCGAGGTAATTTAGCAATTTAGTAAGACCCAGTCTCAGAATAAAAGGTAAAAAGAGGTCTGAGGATGTAGCTCAGTGTGGTCCTTAGGTTTAATCCTCAGTACTGCCAAAAGCAAAAAGCAAAAAATAATACTATAATTTATAATAAAATGTTAAATGATCATGTTTTTGACAAAACCTGATCATTCTTACCACCGTGTTTAACGAAGCTCTGCATCATTTCTAATTTTTTAATTAATTGTTCTTGTCTTTAATTGTTTGATCTTGCATTCTTACATCTGGTAACCTGAGCAACTCCATTGAAGATAACAATATATAATATAACAGCCATTGTTAATTCCTATCATCTTGTTTTGGAATCCTGTATTGTTTTAGTTATTTTTGTATTGTTTTTAATTTGTCTTCATTGTTGTTATATTTTTCTTTCTCTTTAAAATAAAAAAGAATTTATCCTCCAGATAGAGCCTGAGCAGGCCACTGCCATCATCATTAATGGAGTGAGCCAACCACTTCCCTAGTTGGTTTGGTGACTTCCGTGCTTTCAACCTGCTCCATCCAAACAGGAAAATTTGCCTCATGGCTGAGATGGATCATCTGCAGAGCAACCCCAAGGGTTGGTACTGGGCAGTGCTCAGGTCCTTACTCCTGGAAAGTCCTGTAGCTCTCCCTGATCTCTTTGTGGAAATCTCCCTTCTCCTTTCACTGTGTCCTCAGAGGCCTTCCCCTACCTATCATGTAGAAGCTGCCCAATTCTTCCCATGAGTTTACATTTTTTTAAAAAATAAAAGAAACACTGGCTTCAGAAAGCTCCTGCCATCTGCACTGTTCTAAACCTCCCCTGAGACTGTGGGAAGGGGCACCAGGCCTGGGTTCCTGCTGGGAAAGGAAGGAAAGGTGTAAACAATGGGAGAACCGATAATAACCATCACTTTACTATGTATCCTGACAGTAGATCTGCCACCAACAACTTACGATTCCTACTCCAGCAAAGTCTCTCCTTGACTCTAGCAGTAGGCTTTTTGACCAGTCTTTATGCCACCTAGCTTTGTGGTTAGGAGTGTGTGCTTTGTAGTCATATCCATGGAGGGGATGAGTGATAATTCACTAGCACAGTTGTCAGGAGATTTAAACAAGGCACTAATGTAAAGAGTCTGGAGTGGGGCTCCTTTATCCAATCTGCTCCATAAACATTAGCTGGCTTTCTTTCCTGGAGCACGCAATTCCTGTGCAACTTCAACCTGCTCCCTTAACCACGTCTACTTACCCAGGATGCACATCAGAATCACCTTGCTGAGTCTTTCAAAACCCTCATCAGGGCTCCCTTGTTGGTGAAAACAGGGCTTCTTTTCAAAGGCCAATCAAGTAATATAAAAATATTGGCCTCAGTAAGTGGATACACCCATTTGGAAGCAATGGTATATATAAAAATCCATTTACTCTTTACTCCACCAACACTAAGTATTATTAGCTTGTACCATTTTACCAATTGGATCTGTTCCTTTCATCAAGGTCTGCCCCATTATAAATATGATTAAACTTACATATTCAGAGGCTTATCTGAAGAGTTGCCAGAGTTAACAAATAAAGATAGAGTGTCCAGTTGAATTTGCATAAACAAAATAATATTACATGCCACATCCAGAGAAATATATCTAATAATGCATGTTCTCACACAGAGAATTAACCTTCAGGAATTGGTTCATATGATTATGGGCACTGAAAGCCCAGTATCTGCAGGATGGGTTGGCAATCTTTAGAACAGATCCAGTGCTGCAGTACAAGTCAGACTACATCTGCTCTCTGAATTACTTCTTACTCAATGGTCAATCCTTTTATATATCTTGTCCTCCAATAGATTATATGAGGCAGATTTATATTATATGAAAGCATTAAACAAAATCCACATCTTCTTGCATGCCAAATCTGGGAATTTTAACAACTATTTTGAAGATAACAGTATGCAATATAACAACCATTGTTAATTTCCCATCTTTTTGTTTTGAAATTCTGTGTCATTTCTATTCTCGTTTTTAAAATATTGATGCCATTGAAAAAACCCTCCTCAGAACTTTGAGATTAATCGTGATTGGATATCTGGACATCTAGAGTAACATCGATGAGATATCTGGACAATGTGTCAAAGTCAAATTGTCAGAATTAATTATCACACATTAAAAAATTAGTCATTGTCGCCAGATGTGGTGGCATACTCTTGTCCTCAACTACTCAGGAAGGAGGCTCAGGCAGAAAACCACTTGAGCATAGGAGTTTGAAACCAGCATGGGCAAAATAGCAAAAACTTAGGTAAAAAATTATGTGTTGTTTATGTGTATTGTAAATTTGACCATATACTCTATTTTATGAAGCAACCCTACACATGGAGGGCTCTGTGGAAGACCAAGTTTCTCCAGGAGTCAGCCACTAATCAGTTCCCAGCACTGGTCATCACCCATCTGAATGACATCTCTGGATGTCCCAGATGAGTCAAGCCTCCAGATCCCTATAGCCCAGGTGCCAGACACCACCTGGGGCAGAAAACATGTGGCAAAAATCCATTCAGTGTAGAGATTCCTAACACACAGTAAATGGATATTGTTTGAGGGGAGGTGTTGTTGAACATAAATGGATAGCCAGTGCATGATGGTTTTGGTGACCTTCCTCTCTTTTTCTGCGGTCTGTTATTGGGTGAAAAAGGGCTTCTCTTAACCTTGAAGACTTGAAGAGAGTTTATTATAATTTTGCTTATAGTATATGTGTGTAATTATGTCTAGGTGTATGTTTCTGAACATTTCAACAATTCTCTGTTGAAGGGATTTCCAAGGAATGTTTTCATAATGTATGCTTTTAAAAACTGTCTTGAAATTTAGAAGCTAATTATGCTCCCCTTCTGTAAGATGAAACTCCACTACAATCCCTTGTTTAAGAAATTAAGAGTTAGTGGCTGAATATTGATCCCTCTGCAAATGGAAAACTGTGTCCTCAGAAATTTGCTTGATGAGTATACAACCAGAAGTGGGGTCTTCAGCACATGTAAAAGTGTTTCTTGAAGAAGTTGTACTGAAACACTTTATCCTCATATGAGAATAACCCATGTCAAGGAAGTAACATTCTTAGACAAACATATACAAGGATCCTTCAGCAAAGAGATATGCACTGTAGGCCTTGACCTTTGTGACTGTCCCTAAATGACATTGCTGTGTGCATAGAAGGTTGGTGTGTCAGCAATTTTACGTTATATTCTCAACATTGTACTTATTAGAAATAAAGGCAATGTAATGTTCATATCCTTTGGTAACATTTCCTTGCACATACCTCAGATTTGGAGCAGAAGGGTATATTGAGGGACCCTGAAAGACACAAACATTGTGAAGTAAAAACAGGGACAGGTGGAGCCATAAACAAACCAAAAGAGAAGAGCTGTACATCCGTTGTAAGACCTACACCTGAGAGCAGAGCAGAACAGGTACTGCTGAAAGGCAGCTTACTACTAAAGTTTGAAGGGAGAGGACCTGGGGTATGTGTCTTCTGTTCTCCTTCCAAATTTTGTAAGTCATTTCTGTGAAAGAGTGAGTGTGTAGAGAGGGAGATTTGCCATGGATGTCCCTCCACATGGAAGAAAATAGGAATGGAGGAGAAAAATTCTTCAGGATAATCCAATATATATTTCAACTGGATAATCAAATAAATTTATAACTATTAAATAAGTATAACATTCCAGCCCTTCTTCTTTGAAATAATTATAGGATTCCTCAGACGATATTTATTTCATGTCCCTGGATCACTTAGTCATGTGATTGTGGACAGTCTTGAAGTTTTCTGCCACTAAGGGCAAGCTGCCTAGCCAAGTGTGTGAGTTGTGCATGTTTTCCCTCTAAGGGCTAGATTATTCCCAAGCACCTAGGGGACATCCCTCTGGTAACACAATATGAAGGTCACTTTTAAAGCAAACAAATACAATACCTGACAATAGGGATATGTAAGTTCCACCAAACTGCAGAGTTCCCAAAATTATGTGGGTCCTAGTCGAGTCCTTCTAATTAGTACGGTTTCTCATGTGGTGGCCTGAAAAATAAAGATTTTTCTCAATGAAAAACAAGAGGTCAAAGACTCTACTGAAGAATTCCCAGTTTAGTGAAAGAGGCTACAAAATGTGTTTGCTATAACCCGACACAATCTCAGCCACTGTGACATTTAAATAGCGTTACCCCTGGCCTAGCAAGAAAAGTAGATTCCTACCTGCAGCTCCTTGCATTCAGGTGAGGGTGTAAGTGCCCAAATGTGCAGTCTGTACCTCCCTGGCATGTAGGGAGATGAAGGGACCCTAAGTATAACTGGGCTCCTTTTCTCCTTGGGACCCCATGCCCAGCTATCTCTGGAGGGAGAAAGATGTGGGACCCTCCTGGCCCCAGGGAATGTGGTGTCCTGGAGCTACTTTTCATGTAAGGTGAGAATGGGAGGACAGTATATGGGAGGACCCTCTCTGAGATCAGCTTCTTCTATAATGTGGGGGTAACACTGTTCACTCACAGCACTGTGGGAACCTTCAGTATGAACGCCTGCATGTAAGATGATGTTTCTCATGTGTCTCGCAGATGCACACTGAAGTATGTCATTGTATCAGTGTTCTTCCTAGCAACTTGAGATTTAACATGTATCCTTCAATGGTGGCATCTCTGTATTCATTTTATCATGATTTTTCAAGAAACACAAACTTATCAAGTAGTAACCAAATTGTCAAAATGCCAGGTATAAGAATTCAGTATTTTCAAAATAATACCATATACACTGTTCTATTATACTCAGTTATGTCTGTAAAGTAATGAGATAGATCTAAATGTTATTACTTACCAGCATATAAAATTTGAATTCTATAACACCTTGCCTTTCTAGCCTCTTAAACTCCTGTCCCCAGGCAAGCATAGCACTTCTATTTTAAGTTTGATGTCCCAGAAATTTACTTACATGTAATTAAGGAGGGGTTCTGGTTTTGATTTGGCTTCTTCCAGTTTCCCTGTTTTTAGATTTATTCTTTTTCTCACCTACATCAGTGATATTCATTCATTTATTTATTTGTTTATTCATTTATTATGGCAACACAGGGGAATTGAGCTTGAGGACTTGTGCTTGTTAGGCAAGTGTTCTAGAAATAAGCTTTCCACATTGCCTGGTTCATTATTTTACCTTTTTTTTAGTCTTCCACTGTATGGCTATATCACACTTTGTTGTATCCATTTACCTGTTCACCTGTTGTTGGATATTTGGGTTGTTCTTAATATGGGGCTTTTAGAAATAAAGCTGCATGAGCATTGATGAATAAGTCTTTTTAATGAAATATACTTTCTTTCCCTAGAGTAAATATATATAGGTGTTCCAGACCTGGATCTTATTTTAGATATAAGATTAATAGGGCCAGAATAGAAACAATCATTTGCAATGAAAATTATTTATTTATTTATTTATCCTTTAAGATAAAGCTTTTACTTTTCATGCTTTTATTAGTAGCTATTTGCAGTACACAATGATTACATTTATTGTGAGGTGTTTGTACACGAACATAGCACATCTTAAATTTTTTTGTCCTATATCTCTCCCAACCCTCCCTGCACTTTCCAACTCTTGGTCCTCTTCCCATTTGCAAAACTCTATTTCCGTTTTTTCTTCTTTGTCTCCATCACATTTCCTCCCTTCTGCCCCACTCCACCAAGCTCCTGTTCCCTTTCCCATTTAGAAAGGACTCCCTATATCCTACTATCCAATTTTTATTTTTCTCTTTATTTACATTTTGGGCTTCTCATATCTGAGAAACTATGCAATATCTAACTTTGTGTGACTGATGGATTTCATTTAATATTATGGTCTCAAGATGAATCCATTTACATATGAATGCTTCACATTTATCCTTTATGGAAGAATAGAATTCCATCGCTTAATAAATACCACAATTTCTTTATGCATTCATCTGTTGATGGGTATATAGTCTGTTTCCAAGATTTAGCTGTTATAAGTTTTGCTGCTATCAACATGCATATGCATGTGTTATGGTTTATACATTGTGTCAACTTGGTAAGTCCAGGGGTTTGGCAGAGTGACTCAGTAGGAAGCCAAGGTGCTTACTTTGTACACATCCTGAGGCTGTGGAAGAGGAGGGCATGGAGACTGTGTGAGAGGTACACGCCCCCTGGGTGGGGGTAGGCTGTTTACAAGGTAAGGGAGAAAAAGGAGGGTGCTTGCAGCCATTCCTCTCTTGCTCTGGTTGTTTTTGCTGTGCTCTGCTGCCATGAACGTTTGCCCTCTGCCATGTGCCACTCTGCCTCAGAACCAGCCAAGTATGGACTGAAACCTCCACAAACTGTAAGCTAAATAACCTTTCTTTCCTTCATTTTGGGCGTTGGGTATTTTGTCTCAACAACGAGGAAAAAGTAACCAAGACAGCATGTATCACTGTAATATGATGACTTTACATCTTTTGGGAAAATACCTAGAAGGGGAATACCTAGGTAAAATTGGATTTGTATTTTTAGCTTTTTGAAGAATCACCATGATGATTTCCACAGTGGTTGTATTAATTTACATTCTCACCAGTAATGTAAAAGGGTTCCTATTTTCCTGCAACCTCAACATCATTTATGATTTGATTTCTTGATGACAGCCATGCTTCCTGGAGTAAGATGAAATCTCAGTGTTGTTTTTATTTGCATTTTTCTAATGGCCAAAGTATTGAACACTTTTTCATGTATTTATTGGCAATTTGTACTTCTGAGAAGTATCTATTAATTTCAGTTGCCATTTTGACTTGGTGTTTTATTTTTGGGAGGGTCAATTTTTCTGAGTTCTTTATGTATTCTAGATGTTAGTCCTCCATCTGAGGAATATCTGGGAAGTTTTCCCATTCTGAAGTTTGTCTCCTCACTCTGTTGATTGTTTTATTTGATGTGCAGAAGCTTTTTAACTTGATGGAATCCCATTTGATGATTATTGCTGTTATTTCTTATGTCATTGAGGTTCTGTTCAGTAAATCCTTTGCTAAGCCTATGTCTTCAAAAGCTATGCCTATTTTGTGTTACAGGAGATTGTTGCTGTTTTAGATCTCTGATCAATTTTTCAGTTTAATAAAAGGCGAGCTATGCTAGTCTGACCTAATTTTTTGCATATAGGTCTCCAGATTTTCCTGAACCACTTACTAAAGAGGCTATTTTTCTTCCAGTGTATGTTTTTGGGCCCTCTGTTCAAGATCAAATAGTTCTATGTGCCTGGATTGTTTCTGATTTATCTGTTCTGTTCTGTTGACCCACATTTCTATTTTTGTGCCAGTACCATGTTGTTGCAACTACTGTGCTTTTGTAATATAACTTCAGAACTGGGATTATGATGCCTGCTGCTTTGCTTTTCTTACCCAAAATTGTTTTTGGTATTCTGGATCTCTTCTGATTTCACATGAATTTTAGAACCCTTTTATATAGATCTGTGAGGAAAGCTGTTGGTATTTTGATCAGAATTGCATTAAATCTATCTATCATCTATGTATGTATGTATGTATCTATCTATCAGTTTTGGAAGTATAGCTATTTTGACTGTATTGGTTTTGCCCATTGAGGAACATGTGATATCTTTCCACTTTCTGATGTCCTCTTCAATGTGCTTTTTCAGTGATGTAATTTTCGTTGTAGAGGTCTTCCACACCCTTGGTTAGGTTAATTGCTAAGTGTTTGATGTTTTTGGTGGTATTGTAAATGGTATTGTTTTTCTAATTTCTCAGTGAGTTGACTTTTAGTGTATAGAAATGCTAGTGACTTTTGTGCCTTGATTTTGTATCCTGATACATTGCTGAAACTGGTTATTAATTCAAGGAGTCTTTTGGTGGAATTTTTTGATTCTTGTAAGTAGAGAATCATTTCATCTGCAAATAATGATACTTCACCTTCTTTTCTGATATATATACCTTTTACTTCTATCTGTTGCCTAATTTCTCATGTTAATATTTTAAGGAAAATATTGAACAGGAGTGGTCCTCATGGACATCTTTGTCTTGTTTCTGATTTTAGAGGGCAATCTTTCAGTTTTTTTATATTTAGTATGATGTTGGAAGGATATTTATCATAACGGCTTTTATCAGATTGAGATAAGGTCCTTCTATACTTATTTTCTTAAGGGGTTTTATTATGAATGAATGAATGAATGTTGGATTTTGTCAAAGCCTTCTGTGTCTATTGGGATGATCATGTGATTCTTGTTCTTGCTTCTGTTAATACGCTGAACTATATTCATTACTTCGCATATGTTGAAATATCCTTGCATCCTGACAGTGTAGCTTACTTGGTTGTGATGTATGATCCTTTTTCATAATCTGTTACATTATATTTGACAATATCTTGCTGAGGATTTTTGAATCCATATTAATTAGAGAGGTTGAGCTACAGTTTTCATTTTTGGTTTGATCCTTGTCTAGTTTTGGAACCAGGGTGATACTAGCCACCAGGAATTACTTCTGGAATACTCTTTACCTTTCAGTTTCATTACCCACTTAATGATTTATCCCGAGTGTCATTTGAGCACTGTGTTTGTTTACATAGTGATTATCCCAAGCATCACTTGGACAGGTGTCATTTCAGCCAGTCAATTCTTGTATTGAAGAAATTTGATAAAATTGTCATTTTTATATTTCCTGTTATATTATCCTTTTATTGGTACTGGAAATCGAACTCAGGACCTTGCACTTGCCAGGCAGGTGCTTGTGCCACTGAGCTGTATCCCCGGCCCCCTGTTATATTACCTTATAAAAATTAATGAAAACCATGCAATTTTTGGTCATCTTGTGTTTAAGCAACTGGAATGGTAAGTGGTTAAGGAGTTTGAATAGTACTGGCATCAGATTTCCTCTGAAGTTATTGTGGAATTTATGGGTGAGTCCCTTGGCTCTTGGTAGTTTTTTAAATTACTACTTCAGTTTTATTGTCTGTTATTGGATTACTCAGTATTTTAAAGTTTTTTTGTGCAGTTATTTTATTCAAATATGTCTAGGAATCTATCCATTTTTTTGAGTTCTCCAGTTTAATAGCATAGAGTTTAGTCAGGCAGATGCTAATAATCTTCTAGATTTCAGAAGTGTCCATTGTGCTTACAGATTTTAATTTCTAGTTCATTGTCTTTTCTTTCCTTTTCTTATAAATTTGATAAGGGTTTGTCTATTTTGATTGTTATTTCAAAGAACCAACTGTTTGATTCACTTCATTCTTTGTATTGTGTTTTAGTCTTCATTTCATTAATTACTGCTCTGATCTTTATAATTTTCTTCTTTATACTGGCTGTAGATTAGGATTATTCTTGTTTTTCTAGGACTATGAGTTATATCAGCAGGTCATTTATTTGGGCTTACTCTGCTTTTGTGGTGTGAACATTCACAGCTACAAGCTTCCCTTTTAGGACCACTTTCCTTGTGTCCTTAAATTCTACACATATAGTATTGACATTATCATTTAATTCTAGAAACTCTTATTTATTCCTTAATTTCTTCTGCAGCCCACATATTATATGAGTGTGTTGTTTAATGTCCATATGTTTGCATAATTCCTGTGGTTTCTTTTGCCATTTATTTCTAATTTCAATGCACTATGATCCAATAATATGCAAGATAAAATTTAAATTTTTAAAAACTTACTTAACCATGCTGTTTTCCCCAGTATGTGATCTATTTTAGAGAAATTTCCATGTGCTACTGAAAATAATGTTCATTCTGTGGTTGTTGGTGGAACACTCTGTATATTATCTATTAAGTCCATTCATTTTAAGGTTTGGTTCAACTCATATTTGTCTGTTGACTTTTTTAAAGTAGATTTGCCTATTTGGCATAGCAGGGTGTTCAAATCCCACACTTTAACTGGATTGGTATTTATCTAATGTTTTATGCAACAGTGTTTGCTTTATGAAGTTGGGTGCAATGATTTTTGGTGCACCTATTGTTTATAATTGTTATCTCTTCTTGAATAGTGTTTTTAACTATGTAGTTTTGCCTCTTGTGATCAGTTTTGGCTTAAAGTCCCCTTTGTCTGATAATAAGATAGCTACTCTTGTTTGTTTTCAGGTTCTTATTGCATGGAATATTGGCTTCCATATTTTATTTTTAGTCTATCAATGGTTTAGTAAATTAAATGTGTTCCTTGTATATATCATAACATTGGATTTTATTTCTTGATCTATTCTAATCTATGTCTTTTGATTAGCAAATGGAGATCATGCACATTGTTAGATATAAATTGTATGTACTGATTTATTCCTGTAATTGTATTGTTTTCCTGTTGCTCTTTCCATTTTTTCCTGGGTACTTAATGCCTGCCCTACCAAGTGCATTCATTCTTTTGGAATATTTACTACTGTTAATTTTATTGTCTCTTTCTATGATATCCTTTACAATTTTTTTGGAGTGCTGCTTTGGTAGTCAAGAATTTCTTTATCAAGGAAATATTTTAATTCTTCATCAATTTTGAAAGATATTTTTGCTGGATATATCAGTCTAGGTTGGAAGTTGTTTTCTTTTAGGGTTTGAAACAATTTACTCCATGGTCTCTGTCTCAGTGCTCACTAGGAAAACAGATTTGTAAGATATATAAATATAAATAAGTATTCACAAGATAGGATTACAATGGCTGCCTGCAGAGTCAGGTGTGGAAGAGTAGAAGAAGGTTGTCTGTGTGCTAGAGATCCAAAGCACTCAGTCAAAGGTCAAAGTTCTGGAGTTTAATGTAGTGTCCCATGTGAGTCTGTACTGGGAGGCTAAACAGTGTGCTGGAAAGCTGAAGGGTCTCCACTGGAAGCCTGGAGAGGGGCATTCAAGGTAAAGGTGAAGACTGGAGTTCCTCAAAAGAAATGAAAGCAAGCCTCCCGTCTTCAGTCCCCCTTTGATTCCATTCAGACTACAAGCCTATTGCCTGGTGGCACACATACCCAGGGAAAGTCTTCTGTCTTCAATAAATCCATTCAGCCATACCCAGTAATATGCTGACTCAATTTAGCTGTGCATTTCTTACTCAAATAGACACAATTAGTTAAATGTCACAATCCACCCTTTGTTAACTTGACAACCAGACACATTTCCTTAAACCATACTTAGTCTCCATGCACAAAGATCTCTTAAGGCACCTCTTAGTTCATAATTGTGTCTAGCATGGTATATAATTGTGTCTTTCATTCAACAGAAAATACACTTATTCCCTTCCAAGAATAGAAGATAGGTTTTCTATGGGTGAGGCTTACTTCTAACATTTCATAATTTGAACATTATAACATAGGTTTAACAATGCTAAGAACCAATATTAAATCTATCAATATTACCTTACATAGGAACCATATTAGGAGAGAACTATTACAATTACAATATTAATTCCTATAACTGATCATGAAGTTGTAGCTGGTATTTAGAACTAATTTCTTCCAATACCTACTCTGCATTCTCTTGGCCTTCAACAAGCACCTCAGCAGGTGTTAGTTCTTTCTCTGGTTTCTGAGCCAACTGTCACCCTGCCTGGATTAGGTTGTTATAGTTTACCATTGATCTTAATAACAGGAAATGGTAATACTAGGAGGTACCTTAAGGGATCTCCTGCACTTCAAGTATATTTTCCTTTTCTTCACTGTGGAGTAATAGTCCAATTTTTCATGACAGTTTGAGTTAATCACCCATGACAACAGTGCAAGTGGATTTTTAGCTTGTTTACTCAGAGGTATAAAGGAAAAAAAATGACCCAGTTGAAGTCTTAGCTTCCAGTTCAGTGGAACAATAGTTGTGCTTCCTGGGACATGTATTGCCTCCTCTAGAACTATGACTTCTAGGCCAGCAGAACATAAGGTAAAAGGAACAGGAAACAAACATTTTGCTAGTAAATCACTAGGAGTAATGGTGATTGGTACCATTCCTATTTCCACCACTTGATTCCTGGACCCATTAATCCTGGCAATGGGAGATACAGTATCATATGGTGGTCACCGATTCAAGGTATATACAGCCTTTTGAAGAACCTTGTCCCAGCTGTGCAACTATTGCTACCTAGATGGTGCTATAACTCCATCTTTGAAAGGCCAGTCCACCTTTCTATCAACACAAACTCTTTTGAATGATGAGTAATATGGAAAGACCAGTGAATTCCATGAGCATGGGCCCTTTGCTTCACTTCTTTGCCCATAAAATGTGTTCCTTGATCAGAGGCAATGCTGTGCAGAATTCCATGATGGTGGATAAGGCACTCTCTATTTTTGGCAGAAGTATTATGTGTAGGGAAGGCAAATCCACACCCAGAATAAGCGTCTATGACAGTAATGACAAAGCACTATCCTTTCCATGATGGAAATGGTCCCATATAATCAACCTGCCACAAGATCACAGGCTGATCACCCCAGTGAATGATGCCATACTGGGGATTCAGTTTTGTTTTCTGCTGCTGGCATGTTGGACGTTCAGCAGTGGCTATAGCCAGGTCAGCCTTTGTGAGTGGGACTCCATGTTGCTAAGCCCATGTATAACATCCTTCCCTGCCACCATGGCCACTCTGTTCATGAACCCTTGGAGCAATGACAGGGGTGGCTGAAGAAAGAGGTTGACCACTATTTATAGAACAGGCCCTTGTTACCACTTGATTTTTAAAGCCCTCTTCTGTTGCATGTACTTTTTGGTGAGTGTTTACATGGTATACAAATATCTTTACATTTCTTGCCTATATGGAGAGGCGTGTCCACATACCTCTTCCCCAAATATCTTTGTCACCATTTTTTCAGCCATATTCTTTCCAAGTTCCTGACCATTTGGGCAGATCATTGGATATAGGTCACGGATCAGTATACATTAACACATCTAGCCATTTCTCCTTTCAGGCAAAATGTACTACCAGGTGCACTGTCCAAAGTTCTGCTCATGGTGTGAAGATTGCCCTTCACCACTGTCCTTCAGAAATGCCCTGAAAAGGGGCTATAGTCCTACACCTATCCACTTGCTAGTGGTGTCTGCATAATGTGTAGAACCATCAGTAAACCAGTCCCTATCCTTCTCTTCTCTGACAGCTGATCATGTAGTATACCCCAGGAGACCATAGGTGCATGGTAGGAGACAGAAAACAGTATACCGGGGTACAAATTATGGGCACCTATGCAACATTTTCATGTACCTTCTGTCCTCTAGATCTACTCTGGCTTGATCACATATGTACAACTTCCATTTAATGATGGACTGTTACTGTGTTCATGCAAGGTTATGACATATTGCATAATAGCCAGGTCATGATGGGCAACTCGGGTTGCATGATAATGTTAAACTGATGTTCCACGTTCAAGTGTTCAGTTTCCATAAAGGCACAGTAGCAGGCCAGGAGCTGTTTTTCAAAGAGAGAGTAATCGTTTTGTAGATGATGGCAGAGCCTTATTCCCAAATCCTAAAGGTCTCTGCTGTGATTAACCTAGGGGGCCTGCCAGAGACTCCAAACATCATCCCTACCTGCCACTGACACTTCAAGTATCAGTGGATCTGCTGGATCACATAGGCCCAGTGGCAAACAGCCTGAACATGTTGCAGAGCTTTCTCTTGTTCTGAGCCCCACTCAAAACTAGGGGCTTTCCAAGTCACTTATTAAATGGGCTGGAGTAAAACACCTAAATGCGGAATGCAATGCCTTTAAAATCCAAATAGACTCACTAGGCATTGTGTCTTCTGTTTTAGTTGTAGGGAGAGCAAGGTGCAACAGTTTATCTTATATATTAGAAGGGATAGCTCTTATGCTCCACACCCCTGGACTTCTAGAAATTTCACTGAGCTAGAAGGATCTTGAATTTTAGTTAGGTTTATTTCCCATCCTCTGGCTTGCAAATGCCTTAGTAAAACTCCAGAGTGCTTGCTATGTCCTGCTCCCTTGATCTAACCATCATAACATCAACAATATCTCAGACCAGTGTGATATCTTGTGGGAAAGAAAGGCAATCAATGTCTCTGAAAACTATGTTGGGACACAGGGCTAGAGAGTTAATATGACACTGAGGTAGAAGAATGGGGTGTATTGCTGGCCTTGACAGCTGAAAGTAAATTGCTTCTGGTAGGTCTTTGGGATAGCTATGGAAAAGTTATTTGCCAAATCAATAGCTGCATACCAAGTACCAAGAATGTGTTAATCGCCTGAACCCATGAAATCATATCTGGTGCGGCAGTTTTAATTGGAGTCATTACTTGATTCGGTTTATGGTAATCCACTACTGCCCTTAAAAATCCATCTGTCTTTGGCACAGGTCAAATGGGAGAATTAATTGGTGACATAGTGGGAACCACCACCCATATATCCTTCAAGTTGTTGATAGTGACACTAATCTGTGCAGTCTTTGCAGGGATGTGATACTGTTTTTTGTTTAATATGTTACCAGGTAAAGGCAACTCTAAAAACTTCCATTTGGCCTTTCCAACCATAATAACTCTCACATTACAGGTTAAGGAAATCATGTGAGAATTCTGCCAAGTGCTAAACATATCCATCCCAATTATGAATTCTGGAACAGAGGAAATGACTAAAGGGTGGATTTGAGGACCTAATGCTAATGAACACAATGTGAGTCAGACTTTTGCTAAAACTCCATTGATCTCCTGGCCTCCATAGGCTCCTAGTCTTACTGGAGGGCCACAATAACTTTTTGTATCCTCTGGAGCAAGTGTTAGTTCAGAACCAATGTCCAGTAGTCCCTGATCATTTGCCTTCCCCAAAAGTATAGTTACCCTGATAAACAGCCTTAGGAACCTTTGGGGAAGGTTGGAAGAAAGACTGTATAAACTTTTGTTGGTGCGCAAGATGGGGACTCAGCCCCTCTTCACTCAAGAAATTCTGGGTCTTCAAACTGGCTCAAATCCCATGACTAGCTAAGGGGCTGAGATTCTCTGTTATTATGATTTGAAATAGGTTTCTATTTGTTGCTCTTATATTTTTTGAAAATATATGTCTAATAAAAATTTAATATATGTCCTGTCTATTTAATTTTTGTGAACACTGTAGCTGATAAGCCAATGCCATAGGTTTACACATAGCAGACGGTCTCTATCATTGTTCTTTCTGCTCATTAAGGTAAGTGTGCATCTTGCCTTTGGCCATTAATTGCTGTCACTTGACCCCTGCCACTCTGGAAGCCAATTAAAATCATGGTCCTTCAGTTTTACAATTGAATAACTATGGTCCCCACTGTAAAGTCTGGCATAGAGGGAAGAGCAGTGACAGGGCACATCAGGGATTCTGCTGTTCCCCCCAGGAATCTGTTTCTCAAAGTGTCAGTAAAGGTGGCATTTTCTGGATCATCCCAGTATTGAGGATCAGGTTTAGCATGGGAAATCTACTCCAGCATCACCAACAATAAACCAAGTAATATGAGTCATCTCTAACTTGTTTAGTTGGCTATCTTATGACCCATACTTCTGCTGGCCAGCCAAATAAACTATTAACACCTTTTTAAATTCCAATGTTAAGTTCAGAATGTCTGCTTAACAGGTCCATATTGACAAACTCAGCCTGATCCAGTATATATTTTGTCACCACTATCCCACACCCATAAAATCAATTTCCACACTTGCTCATCAGGCCTCTGCTTCTAAAAGTTAGAAAACTCAAGGAGCTTTTTGGGAGGATGGCAGATCTCCTCATGGTCATACAATGTACTCGCCTTTAAGAGTCTGATTTGAGCCTGATTATATAGGTCTATAGGCAAAAGTGAGTAGTGAGGGTAGGTTCTGAATGTTAGCAGTATCATGTTTGGTCAACAAAGGGTTAGTTTCCTCAGGAACAGGAGAAGAAGCCAGCACCACAGTGGCTGAGGGTGGAGATGGGGTGGGGTGACTCTGACTCTTCTCTACCCTGTGGGTAGAGAAATTTCTTCTGCAGGCAACATAATATTATTAGCGTCTAGGACAGCGATGGTGAAATTTTTAGAGGCCAAGTGCCCAAAAAGCAACTATAAATCCACTTACTTATAGCAAAATGGCAAAGCTGTAATTAAACTTGAATACTGATATTTCAAATTAGAAAAAACTGTTATCTGCTGCTTAGCTACTGAGGCAACCTGGCTTGCATGCCAACAGAGAGGAATCTATGTGCGCCTGTGGCACATATGCCGTAGGTTTGCTACCACTGGTCTAGGAGTGCAACATCCCCCCAAACATCATCTCACCTTACAGGTTCCCATTCTTTCCCAATCAGTGCCCTCACCTTTACTTCCAAAAGCCTTTGAGGCTGACCATTAAATTTATGCTATATTTCAGCCAATCAGATTATGAGGGTCTGTGTTTGGGTTTTGGTAATCTCAGTCCTGTGGCTCAAAGAGAGGAGATTCTCTTTCAAAAAGCTGAGTGCTGGGCCAAATAAGCTATAATTTATACTCACTTTGCCAGCACATATTCTAAACTGCAACCTCTCCTCCCAAATAAAAGGAGATGGTCAGTCCTGGGACAAAGGCAAAAGCCAATAGCCATGGCCAGAGGGTATCTCTGAGAAGTGGATGTTAACCAAAGAAGTCCCCATACTAACAACACAAAATACCTGCTATAATCTACCCAAAAGTCTCAGCACAGAAAAGGAACAACAAATAGTAACATGTGAAGACAAGGCAACAAAATGCTTCCAAAAACTCCCAACTCCCTCAAAGCAAATCCCAAGAACATCAAGAAGGAGGAAACCAAAAGCCACACACTCAAAATATCTCAAAGGATGACAGTGGAGATAACACAACAGATCAACTAAGTGCTCGGCATCCTAAAATAAGATGGAACTAAACATAATAATCATAATGAAACAATCAGTGAGTTTAAGAGCACAGTACGAAAAAACTAGCAGAGTTGAAGAAAGAATGCAAAACATAACAGCCCAGCATAGAAAAGAAGCAATGGAACAATTTTACCTCCACTTACAAAAATACAACAGTTAAAAACATAGTAAAGTATAGTTAATTAAATATCTGTACATTCATAAAACTTAATGGTTATTCTAGTAAGGATAGAGGCTGCAGACACTGGAAACATGAAAAAAGTAGAATTTTTGAAATTAGATAATGGAAGATGGGGAGAAGGTGATAAAGATGAAATAAAGGATCCAACTAAGGAGTAAAAGGAAATTAGTAGTCTTAGATAAACATAGCAGGAAAAAAACCAAATGGAAACAGAGAAGTAATAAAAAATAGAGATTAACCTACAGGAAAAAAGCAAAAAGATATTGAGAGAACAAATTAAAAGAGTGGGTGAGAAAAGAGAAGAAAGAAAAAAAGAGGACCAAATCAAATAAGCAAAGATAAAGTTAAAAAAGGAAAAGAGCAAATAGGAAATAAAACTTCACCCACCACCACCATAAATAAATAAATATATAAATAAATAAATGAACTCCAGATGGTTTTTGAAATTGACCCCAGCTGTGGGCTTTTCTTGGGGCTGGCTGTGCTGTCCCATCTATTATTTCTTTTTGAAGTGGCTGACTGTTCTCCAGGGTGTTTGCCTTGTTCTCTGTCAGGCTGATGGTTTGGTAGTCACCTCTGCAGCACTGTGCTGAGGGTACCCAAGGTGCAGAGCCAGCTAGTAGTTCAAGCTTTGAAGTCTATTTAAAGATTTAGGGAAAGCTGATGCATATTTCTTCTGAATTACAAAACTGGTCAAATATTACAACTTGGTAAATTAATCATAGTTATATTTAAGAGTAGTTATTTTACAGAACATGACTATGTATCATATCAATAGGAGAAATTCTAGTACAATTATTAATTTGAAAATAAGAAAAAATTAACTAACATTCTAAACTAGTCCTTGGAAAGTGTTGACTTCTACAAGATTTTACTTTAGAATGGATAAAAACTTGATTACCAAAGAATACACAATGTTTTCTAGTCAACTGCATACAGTATTTTAAGATACATTCAATGGTGTTGTTAGGAACCACTGACTTTTATTTATATAAGAAGAAAAATATCTATGTAAATTTATAGCAAATGCACATCAAAGATGAAATTTCTCCCACAAGCTCTAAGGATTCATTGCTTTAACACTAGGCACCCACACCTAAGACATGCTTCAAGAGCTACTACAAAGCATACAGCTGGTAAGAAAAATAATTTTATTCTCTTCTCTGATGATGACATCAAAATAAGTTAAGATGATTTGTGAACCTCACAGACACTATTTCACAGTGTATGTTTGCTCAGATCTGTGAACTCACTTAAGCCAGTTGTCTATCCTACCAGAGACGGTAATGTTGGAGTCTCCTCAGCACTGCTGCTATCCAGATCAGGAGTAGAAGACTCAACAACCATCAACAGTCAAATCCTGAGAACCTGCCTACTTCAGGCACTTGATATGAGCTCAGTTACCAGATGATGAGTTGCCCAGGGAGAGAGAGAACCCAGCAATTGCTAAGTCTTATGGAGTAAATATGAGCCAAGAACCATGATAGGTACTGGGTCATTGAACAATAGCACTGACAGAGCTTGATGTGATCATGACTACAAGGTGAAATACACTCCACACTGGGCCTTTGCTTCTCCTTGTGTCATGCATCCCCAAATCACAAATCTAAGAAGGAATAAGAGTGGCCTGAAGTCATGTAGGCAGCCATGATCTCATAGGCTATGGGCAACGGGCTGCCCATATTATCCGTGAAGTTTCCCCAGTCCTGTAGGCGAACATGGTTACCCCAGGGAAAAGGTGATTTCAGAAAACATTATTTCATATTGACCTCTGGTTCCCCCCCTGTACATTTAAAGTAGCTCCAGGACCCTCCAGAGAAGGACACCACACTCACTGGGGCTGGGAGAGTCCCATATATCTCTCCCTCCTGAAAATGTGACAGCACATTATCAAGATCCAAAATAAAAATAAGGCCACTTGGACCTAGAATCATTTTGCCTCCCCACATCCCAACCCCCACTGCCAGGTACCCACATCTTTAACATAGTCGAAACACCTGAAAGAGGGGGCAGCTCGGCTGGTCTTACCAGGCCATAGAAGCTGCTGTTTAAAATGTTGCCATGATTATAGTCTTTGTGATGATGTCAGGTTACTATGGCAACCACAACATGCAGCCTATTCCACCAAACAGGAAATGTCTCTGCAAAATCCTTTCTCTACTTTACGCTGAGAAAAAATGTCTTTGCTTTTGGGCCCACTACCTGAGGAAGCATACCGATCAGTGACACTATGTTGGGAGCCAGGCAACCATAGAAAGTCTGCAAAGTTTGTTGGAACATGTATGTCTCTATTGTTAGGTATTCGTTTGCTTTAAAAGTGACCTTCAGGCCTTCAGGTACTGTTATCAGAGGAATGTTTCCTAGTCACTTGAATGGCTATATATAGCCCTCCAGGGAAGAACAGGCACAACTCACATGCTTTGCTAAGCAGTTTACCATCAGTTTCAGAAAACTAATAGACTGTCCATAATCACACGAATGAATGGTCTAGAAATGCCAAGAACATATCATCCGAGGAATTCCATAATTATTTCAAAAAAGAAGGGTGTTGTGGTCAGTGTTTATAAGGGAAACGATTTAATACAGGACACATGATTTACAGGATTATTTTATAATATTCACCCAAAGAGTCAAATGTAAAAGAGTGCAGAAGATCTGTGTTCACATCAGAGACCCAAAGAATCCAGCTGAAGGCCCGGATCCCATGGCAATGTCCTCCACAAATCCAATTGGAGGCCTAGAGCCCATGACAATGTCTCATGCAAGTCTCTATCAAGGATCTGGACTGGGAAGGCTCAAAGGTCAGTGGTGAAGCTAAAAATTCGTGCCAGTGGGATGAAGGATCTGTGCCAGCAAGCTAAGGAATCTGCACTGGAGCCAGGAAGTGTCACTCCAAGTAAGGACCCAACCTCCCCTAAAGAGAATCACAGCCATGCTCAGTGACAGAAAGGCCCCGAGCTCCTCTAATGATAAGAACAGCTGAGTTCATATCAGGAAAGCCAGCATGACAAGCTTCTCCAGGAGGATCAACAGCATACCATCTTCCCCTCTGGTTCTCTTTTTATTCTGTTAGCAACAGTCCTCAGGCAGACCTTCTGCACTCAGCACCACACTGGGTGGTGCTGGGTGTTACAAGTTGCCCATTAGTTAATCCACCGCACTTGGTCAAACCACTGTACTGGACCAGTGTAATACCTTGTGGAAGAGGAAAGCTATCGAGGTCCCTGTAAGCTATATCGTGACATAAGGCTGAAGATTTAGTATAATCCTGAGGTAGGACAGTGAAAGTATATTGCTGTCCTTGGCTGTTGCAAACAAACTTTCTCATGAGCCTTGTAAATAGGTATGAAGAAGAAGGCATTTGCTAAATCACTAGCTGCATACCACATATGAGATGTGCTAATCAGCTTGAGCAAGGAAACCACATTGCTTACAGCAGCTGCAATGTGAATCACTATTTGATTCAGTTTATAGTAATCCACCATCACTCTCCAAGTTCCACTTGTCTTTTGTACATACCGGGTGAGAGAATTAATTGGTGATGTGCTGAGAACCACCACCCCTGCATTGTTGTAGTCCATGATGGTAGCCCTAATCTCTGAAATCCCTGCCAATTTAGCAGGCAAAGACAACTCCAATCACTTCCATTTGGCCTTTTCAACCATAATAGCTGTCACACTACAGGTGAAGGAAACAATAGGAGAAATATGTCAAGTACTAAATATATCTATTGCAATTATGCATTCTGAACCTACTAGACCCACTGTGAGTCAGACCTCCATATGCTCCTACTCTTATTAGAAAGCCACAATGACATTATGTATGCCCTGGGATCAGTATTAGTTCAGAACCAGTGTCCAGCAGCCTCCAATATATCTCATAATTTCCTTTCCTCCAATGTACAGTTACCCTGGTAAAAGGCCTTACATCCCTTGGGGATGCAGCCTCTCCACTCAAGAGGCTCTGGGTCTGTAAACTGGCTCAATGTTGGGAACTGGTTGAGGGGACATGCTTCTCTGTTACTATGATTTGAAGTAGGTTTCTGCTCATCTGCCCTTTCTATTATATAAATATAGTAAAAATTTTGTGGACTTCTTGTTATTTTACTTTTGGGCTCACAATGGTTAGTGAGCCAATGTCATAGATCTACATGTGTCAGAGCAGTTTCATCATTGTACTGCTTCTGCTGTCCATGAAGGTAATTGCATACACATTGCCTTTAGCAATTAAGTGCTGCCACTTGACCCTTGCCACTGTGGAATCCAATTAAACTCATTGATCTTAAATTTTCCAATTGAATAACTGCAGTCCTCAATGTGAGATCTGGCATACATAGAACAGCAATGACAGGGCTTTTTGGTGATGTCAGTGCTCTCCTCATGAATCTGTTTCACAAGGTGTTAGTGAAGGACACATTTTCTGGATCATCCTAGTGTGGAAGATTAGGTTTCATGTGATAAATGCGCTCCAGCATTGCCATTTTGCTGTCTTTGAATCCTCTCATCACCAGTAAACCATGGAATGTCAGGCATCTCTAACTTATTCCCAGTGGGCTACGTGTTGATCCATAATTCCACCAACAAGGCAAATAAACTACTCACATCTGTTTTTCATTGCATGAGCTTCAACATTACATTCAGAATCTCCCTTTAATGGGCCCATATCGACAAACTCAGCCTGACCTTGGTGTCTGTTTTTGCCACTGTTATCCCACACGTATAAAATCCATCCGCATACGTGTTCATCAGGCCTCTGCTTGTAAGATTTAGAAAACTCAAGTTCTTTGGGAGAATAGAGGACTTTCTCATGAGACACATTATGTGCCCTAGGAGCCTTCTGAGATTTGGCCTGGTTATAGGCCTAATGGCAAAAGTGGGTGGTGAGTATGGGTTCTGAGGTATGTCAGCATTATCAAGCTTGGTCAACACAGGATTAGTTTCTGCCAGTATACTATACAGGGTGTGGGCTTGGGATGCCTTTACCCTTGTAGGTGAGGAAATCTCTTTCTCTGGTAAAATAATTTCACTAGAGTCTGGGAGCACAACATCCTCAGCCCTTGGTGTTTTTTTTTTGTTGTTGTTGTTGCTGTTGTTGTTGTTTGCCTGTTTTGTTTTTTGTCTTTGGATTTTTGGTTTTTGTGTTTTTTCTGTTGTTGAGAGGATTAATTGTCTGACTAAATTTGCATGTCTGTATATGGGTTCATATATTTACACTTCGAAGATATCAATGGATAAAGCAATAACCGCTGTTGAGACCATATCACCTTGTCTATAGATTAGTTGTGATTGTACTATTTTTTATGCTAATTGGTGTCTGTTTGTCAATATGTTTTTGTACTTTTATTTTTTTAAAATTAAAAAAAAAAACATCCTCAGCCTTGTCAGGATCCTCCTAATCATCTCTGTCCCAATTTACTATATTCCATTCTTTTCCCATCGGTGCCCTCACCTTCACTTCAGATACTCTTTGAAGTTGAGCATTAAGTTGATGCTGTATTGCAGCCACTTGAATTATGAGGGCCTGTGTTTGGGTTTCTATAACCTCAGCCCTGCAACTAAAAAACAGGAGATGCTCTTTCAGGATACATTTAGAAACTTTTATATCCTTTATGGGTGTCTGGAGCTGGAACTTTGAATATTTGAGCTCCTTATGTGCCTTTATTTATTTTTTCTCCCAGTTAGAAGACTTTAGATTTCCCATGCAGGTTTTGAGCTCATTATTTTCTGTTACTAGTTTGTCCAGATATGTTAAGAGCAACTAGCACCATCATATTTTTCACTCTGCCCAAACTATCCAGAAGTATCATATACAGAGTCACTAAATTCCTTATATCTCACTAGAGCGGAGTTAGGATAAACCAATGGATCTACACTGCATATTATTTAAAACAGTTCACACCAAGGACTATCAGTACTCCATATTTTATCAGGAGCATCTACATCCCTAATTGTGGTCACGGGGAGTCCAAGACAGAACCTCTTCACACCTACTCTGACATGTCAGTTTGAAAGTCAAACGTTCAACCATAAATTTTTAATTGTCCCACTGTGTCCTACTCTCTTACTAGGAAGAAATTTACTAGTAAAATTCCCCAATTCCCCAATTTTAGAAAATGCTGAAGTGGATTTTACCTGTTAGGATTACACATGGCCTCCCTGCCCTAAATAGTCAACAGTTAGATCCTGTTGCATTGTGTATTAGAATACCTGGGAAGGCAGTAGCAGGTATAGGTATGCTAACAAAAGTAGCTATGGATCTAACATTAGGACAAAAGCTAGAGGTTCTGACTCCCCATCAGTACAGAGCTGTTCTTGAGAAAAAGCCTATTTGTGGTTGACAGAAGAACGTCTTACCTATGCTTCTAGACATCACTGAAATTACCATAAAGATTTGCAGTACTCTCAGATCTTCCTCACTATGCCTATTGCTCAGAGGTCAGCCATGTTTGTGGATAGGTGATTTCAAAGAACTATAAAAACTGGCAGGACAGCAGTGACCTGCCTATACAAGACCCTGAGGAAAATGATAGAGCTCCACTGATAGAAGTCATCAAAAAGCAGGTTATGCAGTTGTCATTCTGCAACAGGTTGTTCAGGCCGAAAACTTAATCCTGGGGACTGCTACTCAACATGTCGAGCTCATAGCCCTTACTTGGCCATTGATGTTAGGAAAGGACAAAATCTAATACTGACACAGTCTCCAATTATGCCTTTATTGGTACTACACACACATGTTGCGATCTCAAATAAAAGTGGCTTGTTTAATAATAAACAATCATCTATAAAGCACAGAGAAATTCTACAACACCTAGAGGCAGTCTATATTCCCAGGCAGGTCTCTGTTATTCATTGCAAGAAACACAAATGGACATATCTAAAAACTTTTCAGAAAATCAAAAGCATGATAGAGTGGCAAAAAGTACAACCTTATACCCACTCAAGAGCCTAGTTTTATTCCTGATTCCTGAGGAAAAATTAAAGCAAGTCTACACCTGCCCAGGAAGATAAATGGGCCTTGGACAAAAAAAATGAAGAGTACTGTGATGCTATTTGGAAAACAAACTAATCCTTCCTTGAGTGACACAGTAGAAAGCAATAAAATCACTTCACGTTTCTTTCCATATGAGAAGGAATGATATGTAGGAAATAGTCACTCAGATTTTCAAAGGACCAGGAGTTAGTGGTGACCACACAACAGATCTGCAAAGCTTGCCTACTCTGTACCTACATATCATTGGCGAGTCCAGATGGCCTCCATTGTTAAAACTAGTGCAGAGGGGAGGGACATATCCTGGAGAAAACTGACAATTAGACTTTACACACATTCCATGATGTGAGGGATTTAAACAAATATTGTTCTTAATTGACACTTTCACAAGTTGGATTGAGTCCTTCCCTGCCTATTCAGGAAAGGCTACAGTGGTAGTCAAGATGCCCCTCAAAAAATCAAGCTTAGTCTAACACTTTCTTCCATTAAGCAGGCAGCTGAACAGTCCTTAGCATACAGGCACTAACTCTTTCTTCACTGTCTTCTGACAGCTTTTCTGGAGCACGGTCTTTGAACCCCAAAACACCAAGTTAGTCTGACAGCACATAATCCATAGTAGGAAGGAATTACAGCCCCTTTCAGATGGGAGTAAGTGTATCAAGATAGAGACTACCACCATGCTATCCAACTATATGAAAACAAAGTCCTTCCAACTCCTGGCTCAGGAAGATCACCGACTGTCACTCAGAATTCCATAAAGAATATGGAAATTTATGTATTTTTTGGGGAAATGAGGAAGTAAATTAGGGTGGAATAAACTGGTAGGATAGATGGGCATGACGTATTCATCACAGAGACCCATGATACATGCAGAGAACAGTTTTCAAGTCCTGAACACGGACCAATCAGATACTGCTATCTTTAATTCTTTGGTTGTGATAGCAAGCTGGTTTTTGATAGTATGGCCTAGATCTAATGCAAAGCTGAAGAATGAGATATAAAAAAGACCCTCATCATTAACCTTGTGGCCACTGTGAGCTTCTTCCTGGCTCATTCTCACTATGCAGAATATATTTTTTTCTTACCTATAATAAATCTAAAACCTTGTTACCTTTTTCACATGTCTTGTGTAATTGTTTGCTGAGGACACCAGGAATGTAGAAAGAATCCTGGAAAAGAACTTATGGGACCCAGAATCCAGCAATAGCTATGATATAGTCAGAGACCACTGTAGAAATGGGGAACAGACAGACCTGTGTCTTTGCTAGCTATCCATTAAAATCATGACTTATTTTTCTGGAAGAACCAGGAACATAAAAACTACAAACCTTTATTCATTTAACCAATGTCTAGCAATGGCAAAATACTGTCTCTTGGGGTACCATGCTGTCTATTGCTTTGTAACATTTTTGAGAAGCTAAACAATTGGAGTAAGAGCGCCCAGATAGTGCTATATTAATATGTGCACCACATTATCTTAGTGTGCAACTGACTTTGATTCCCAAGAGTCTTTAAGATTTTAATGAATGAAACAATTTTAATTACACTTTTATGTTCTTCAGTCTTTCAACCTTTGTGAAAGTGAAAATTCACTTTCTAAAGTTTAGCACCTAAAATACAATTCTGATTGGCTAACATGGGAAAAATGAATGTTAACATTTCTGATGACACCTTTATTTTATCTTGCAAACATTTACTTAAGTCATGTGGACCAAATCCTTTGACCTATGCTTTCTTAATTACTCAGTGCTCTGATTTTTAAATTATGTTATCATCTAAACAGTATACAAACGTGAAGTACACACACAGGCATAACATATAATACACATGTGGATGTCAATATACATAAAACATATACTTAGATTTAAAATTTACAAGCTTTAAAAAGTCAGACTATTAGCATACTCTTCCTTCAAGTCCTAAACAATACTTAATACTAAATTTGGATGTCAGAAGGTAGGCTTTCTGGTTTTAGCCAGGTGAGAAATATATGTCTCAAAGAAAATTGCTTGCCCAATTTATCTGCATTTGACTTTCCTTAAACAGTTTTTCCCCTGCCTTCTATGTCTTAGCTCATTTAAAAACCTCTTGTTTTTTTCCAATTTCCCATTAGACATAATTGGCCAGAAGTCTGCAAATTTAATCCAATTTGCTCAAATCCTCTAGTGTGGGAGAAAAAGAAATTAGTTTAGGAACATGCTTCCCACTCAGAAATCACAAAGGTGAGTCATCTGTAGTCATTTTTTTGTGTGTTTTTCTAGTTGAGGGATGAAGGTGGAAGGAGATAATTTTCAGGAAGCAGAAATCTTGACAAATTTTTTTTGGTATCAGGAATCTGACTCAGGATCTTGTTCCTGCCAGGCAGGAGCTGTGCTGCTGAGATATATTCCCAGCGACAAATATTTTTAAACACGACCAGTTTAGAACAAACCAAAGACTGTTACGCAAAATGAGAAAGGATTTAAATTTCAATAAGAAATTCACCGAAATTAGCCTAGTAGCTGCACGATCAGTAGGCACAGAATGCTCTTACTTGTACTTGAAAGTAATCTTGAAAAGGGCAAAGAAAGCACCTGTGGATATTATCCTAGCCAAGGATACCCTAGAAAATCTCCTTCAGGACCATTGCATGAAGCCAGAGTGTGCTTTATTTGTATAGGTCATGTTGTACCACAATAATACCATATTTTTCTAAGTCAGGGATAAGTAAAATTTTTCTAAGGAGCTATGAAGTAGCACAAGCATTTTCCATTCCTGAGAAAATTACAATGGTATTTCTAGCCTCTTTTTTTTTTTTTGTACCAGGAATCAAACTGGGGGCCTTGCAATTGCCCGGCAGGTGCTTGTACTGCTAAGCTATATCCCCAGCCCTCTCTCTAACCTCTTAAAGTCTCATCATACCAACTTCTCATCAGACAGTTAAAAAACCCAAAACTTCAGATTGCCTCACAAAGAAGCCTCAGAATGGCCTGAAGCCCCAAATGGTTTACATGAAGCCCCAAATCCAAGGAAAGGAGTAGAAAGTGTAGAATCTTTAGGAAGAGTTTAAACTTCAAGTGATCCTGTCCAAAAGGGGAAGATCACTGACCAAACTGAGCTCTCTATTGAGTCTTACGGGGAAACTGACCTTACATTCATATGATAGAGAAGACACAGCTCAGATTGCTTCCTTGTCACTACATAGTAGGTCCTTGGGGAATTCTTCCCAGGTTCTGGGTGTCCTGAGCGAATAATTAAAGAAAGCACAGAGAAAAGGTATTGGAGATGTACATTAATGAAGGTGGAAAATAAGTACACTTTTCAGAGTGAGAGAGGGTCAATGAACAGACTCACAGTGGCCATGATAATGAAGCTAGGGGGTCTTTTAATCTGATATTCCTAGATTGGCTTCTCCCTCATGTAAATAAGGCATTAGGAAAGTTATCCTATTAAAAATTCGCTTGATCCAATGCCAGATTTAAATTGCCCTATGGAAAGACTTGCTTGATTTCCTTTAGATATAAATATATAACTGAAAATATCACTTTTGTGATTGTTTCTGTGTACAGTGTTCACGAGATGCAAAATCTTCCTGGACCCTATGTTCTGTGCATGTCTCCTGGGTCTCTGACTTTTACAGATTCTGCTGAGTTGTTTGAATGGTTTGCCCTAGCCCTAAAATACGTTGTTTTCCCCTCAGAGACATTGTAGCAGAAAATACGACCCCCCCAGCCAGTATATTTCAGTTTCTCTGGTAGTAATTCCTGTTCCAGTTCTGGTTGCTCCTGTCTCTTAGAATTGGCTAGTCACTGTAATGGATAGCTGTTCACAATGATGGACATTGTATAAACCTATCCCCAATTGACACCAACCATTCTGCCTCTGTACTTCCTGCTTTCTTAACTAATATGAGCCCTAGACCACTCCCAGAGATCACGGCCTGATATTCCAAGAATGAACCCAATCAGTGCCCATCAACATAAAATAAATCTGCCTCCAAATCCTAAGTGTCATTTTGGTGTTTCTGTTTGCCATTGCATCTAGTATGTTGGTCAACCATGCTACCCTCTTTGGTCACCAGTCATGGCTCTCACAGATGGAGCAAGGATCTTTTCAGGTCCTGATAGGAAGACGTGTCCCTGAGATTTTTTTGAGTTCCCTTGGAGGTCTGGAAGAGGATTAATGGCTCCCAACTCAAGCAGCTAACATTGGACTCCAGAGAGAGGAGGACACAATCTATCTGACTTTCTACCTGCATCATTCTGGTAAGACCCACATGGGCACTCCAGTTAGTCAGTCTGTCAGTCCTACTCAGTTCTAGCAGAAGAAGAGCTTGATCAACTCTTGTTAGTTAAGGCCACCCTCAAGGAAACGGGGTTTGGAATGTTTAACCTCTAACTGCCTGATGAATGAATGTGTGCGAGTGGAACAGCAGCATAAGCAATAGGCTGCTCTGTCTGTGCACCAAGACTGTGAAGCACTGGTCATGGTGGTTGTTTAAGCCTTCATCTGTGGTTCCATGGTGATCAACATATAGCATAATGGAGGCCTCATACCCTCCTTAGCTAAATTGAGCCTAAGTCCGTATGATAGGCACAGCCAAGCTGGCATCTGAAAGATCTCTTTCTGAGGGGCACCCACCATTTGTTGCGCCACCATTCAGGAATGCACAACATACACCATAGGGAGATAGAATGGGAGCTAACTAGTTAAAACTCATAGTCCCTGACTGCAGGAAAGTGGGCTTTTACAGAGTTAAAAATGAAATGAAACTGCTCCCTGAGTCTCAAAGGAAAAAGAGGGCCACTCTTCCTGAGAATTCTGCTTTGGCATCCTTATCAGTCACCACAGATGCTACCAACACCTATAGCTTCATTCCCTGCTCCTAACTAGTCTACTTCCAGCCAATTGAAATGGTTCCAGCTAGCCATTGCCTGCATTTGACCACGGAGGCCCTCCCCACAGAGGCATCTGTTTACCAGCCTATGCTGGTTAGATGGTGTCATCTAACATCCACCCAAGATGACTGTCAACAATTCCCTCTGAATTCCACATTTTGATTAAGGAAAAATTGGACTGTCAGCCTTGAAAAATAAGTTGCACCATGTCAGGCCTGAAAGATAGGACAGACTGAGCTCTATCAAATTGGGCCCCTGAGAGCCTACAATCATTGCAAAAGTCAGGGACAAACATCTGACTTTCCTGGTAGACAACTGAACACAACTCTCAGCCTTCAAAAGTTCCCTCTGTGAAAAAGTTACCATCATTGAGGCAACTGAGACTCTTGCCTCTTGCCCTTACTGCTAGGCACAAACTTACAGCCTGGGAGGTCATCTCCTTCATACCAAGTCAGTTAGCCTTGCTCTTGTTGAACTCTGCACATTCAACTTTGACTATTCCCTGAGAAAAAAATGATGTCTGCATCACCCTGAGACAGACAACCACAATCCTGAAGTTCTGAAAAACTCTTCTTCCAAAGGTATGGACTAAAAACCGACCTCTGGGCCTGGCCTTCAATCATGCCACCTCACCATGACTGCTGTTGCTATCAGATGTCATGGAAAGCACAAATAGGTATTCAGCTACACATCAGCCTGATAGACTGTGAATCACCTTGTGCAAGATCTCTGTGTTGTCAACAACATGGGCATCACCTCACACTCTGCAGTTCCTGACCCATACACCCTTTTTCAACTGTTGTAGATTTAACAGATGCTTCCCTCTGCTTTCAAGTGGCTCCCATATGACCCTTCAACTGAGATAAAAGGTCAACTCACTTGGAATCAACTGCTACAATGGTTAAAAACCCTGCCAGTATTTTGGGGGAGACTCTAAACATAGAAAATAAATGTTCTCCAAGAGCTCATGTGTCTGATGCTTGGTCCCCAATGGGGGCCTTCAACATTGGGCATCTGAGGGTGGCTGGATCATCAGGGCACTGACCTCATCAGTGGACGGATTCATAACTTAGTGGGCTGTTGAGAGGTGATGGAAACAAAGCCCCACAACCAGAAATTAAAGGAAGTAGGCCACTGGGAGTGTGCCCTCCACTAGCCTAGCCACCAGCACCTTTTCTCTGAGGTTTCTCTGTACCTTCCAGTTCTGTCATAGTCCCTGAAGCAAACGGTACAGACTGTCAAACTGCTAAAATATACTTTTCCTGCCTGTAAAGCCAGTTCAAGATGTCCAAGCTGCCAATGCTGCCATGATTGCCCTCTATATACATTACTTTACTCTTCTGCCATCCATAGCCTTCTGGTACACCTGCTTGGACCTAAAAAGTGCCTTCTTCTGCCTTCAATTGGCTCTTGGTAGCTAGCCCTTCTTTGAAGCTCATGTGGATTTAACCTCCCAGAGGTAAAAAACTTATTCCCTCTTTAAAAAGCACTTCTGATTAATGACACTCTACCTGCCTGCTCAAAAGACACAAAAGCTCTGCTACAATATCAGGGAAAAACTAATTACAGGAAAGAAACTTAACAAATTTCTTGGCACTTCTGGCTTCTATAAAATCTGGATCCTTGAGTTCATAAAAACAATGCTTACTCAGACTGTTAGCCCCTGGGGGTACCCAGTGGCCTATCTGTGCAAATACTTGGATCCAGTATTTGGGGCTGTCTCCCCTTTTGCCTCCATGCTCTAATAGCCACTGTCTTTCTGATAAAGGAAGCTGACAAGCTCACCGTGGGCCACTACCTAACTGTCCAGGTGCCACATGGTGTGATGGACCTCACCCAGTACCAAGGACTCATACAAAAATCCCCACCTGACTCCTGTGGCAATAAAACCACTTAATCCTGCCATGTGCCTGCCTACAGAGCTGGGCACAACAGACCATGACTAGCTGGAACTGTCTGATAAACTTTTCAAGAACCGATCAGACTTAACCCTCCCCCCAACAGTGCTGAGTACACCCTGTTTGAGGATGGAAGTAGCTCTTTTAGCAATGAAGACCAATAGGCTAGATATGCTGTGGTCACACTGGACAAAACTATTTCAGTCAAAACTTCTTGCAGGGATTATCTGCACTGCAAACTGCTTCCTGCTGATGTTTGGAAACCTGCCACCAATGACTCAAAATAATCCAATCCAGAGGCCTAAGCCCACTCCAGGGATCCAGTCGATTGAAACACAACTCCAGACACCAGACCTGCCTCCACTCTATGTTCTACAAGCTCAAGCTGCTACATTGGCACCCATAGCCCTGAAGACAGCTCAGGCTTCAGCATCTGTGTCACCAACCTCTCATTCCCTACCTATACTAAGAAGACAACAGAAGTTTGTAGGGTCCTACTGTAAAAAATTCAACCCTAGATATGCCTTACCCTTGATCACTGGCAGTGACAATGGGCCTATATTTGTAGCAGAGGTAACTCAAAAATTAGATTAAATAAAAACTACATACCACATCTGACCACAAAGCTCTAAAAAAATTAAAACCAGCTTGTAGCCAGTTAAAAGACCAACTATATCAGCAGACATTCTTGCACATACATATAACCCAGGTACATATTAGCTACCTCTACAAGTTTCAAAAATCTAGCCTTAGATCCACTAAAAATCTTATTTTTTATTTTATTTTTTTGCGGCACTGGGGATCAAACTCAGGACCTTGTGCTTGCCAGGCAGGCGCTTATTCCACTTAGCTATATCCCTGGGCCATGAATAAAACTTTTACCTGGACCAGATAACTCACTCTGAAGGGACAACACACTCAAAGCCTTGTTCCTGTCACTCCAGACACTGACAGGTTAATGCATGAATGAAGCCTGAGGACGTCATTCACAGGATTGCTCTATATCTATTCTGCTTGATTTTTGTGTCTTTTCAGGCTGCTTACCCCTGTCTTTGCTTCCCTGCCCCCGCTAGCTATGGTTTTTGCCTTAAACTCAGTAGATGGTTGCCCCAAAAGAATAAAACAATCAAATACTTGGCCAAGATTTCATAAGCATCCAGGACACATTGGACACTCTCCCAGATCAGATTAACTCGTTCACTCCCTTGTCAGAGTCAACTTAGGGGGAAATCCTATAGCAAGGGAAACAAACCACAAACTCCTGGTGGAAAAACTTTCATACTTGGAGACTTGGGCTAGGGCCCATCCTAAGATCAATGACAATCCTGATGTTACTGCCTCTACTTTGGCCTTGTCCCAAAAGATCACATGTACTTCGCCCAGCCAAGATTTCCCAGGTAAACTAAAAGAAGGGAGAAATATAGCAGAAAATGCTCCCCCCAAGCCAGAATACTTCAGTCTGTTAGTTGCCCTGGTAATAATTCCTGTTCCAGTTCTGGCTCTCCTGTATTAGAAATGGCTGATCACTCATTTGATGCATAGCTGGTCACTATGATGCACATTGTATAAATCAGTTGACAATTGACAAGCCACTCTGTCTCTGTACTTCCTGCTTGCTTATCCAATATAAGACCTAGGCTACTAGAGATCAGGGCCTGATATTTTGAGAATGATCCTGATCAGTGCCTGTCAACATAAATAAATCTGCCTCCAAATCCTGGATGTCATTTTGGTGTTTCTCTTTGCCACGGAAACATAATCTCTATGATTACTTATGAAATGTTGAGATTGCTTTTTATAGTTGCTTCCCGCTGAAAGGGGTTGTAGGCTCTTCCTACGGGAAGTGATGTGTTCTCTGACTTGGAGTGTTAGAACTTAGGAGGTGGCCTGGAAAGAAGACAATGAGAAAAGAGTTTCTATGTGTTGGGAATTTGTGAAATTGCTTGTTCAATGGGAGAAAGCTCAGTGAATTTGTAAGGAGAGTCATGGGCTGCATGGGGATTATCATATAAGTGTGGATATTCTGAAGGGATAAATAGACAAATTCTATTATAATGTTGAGGAGGCAGAGACCAAATATAAAACGGAACAGAATATTTTCTAGTCTGTATTAAAATGTGAACTGTGACAGATCCAACAAGTAGAGACCATGTTTTTCTATGCTACTATTTGGGAGATGTCTTGGTTACTTTACTCTCGTTGCTGAGACAAAATACCCAACATCCAAAATGAAGAAAGGAAAGGTTTATTTAGCTTACAGTTTGTGGAGGTTTCAGTCCATACTTGGCTGTCCCAGAGGCATAGTGGCAGATGGCAGAGGGCAAATGTTCATGGCAGCAGAGCACAGCAAAACAAACAGCAAAAAAGGGAGGAATGGCTGCAAGCAGCCTCTCTCCTTCCCTTACATTGTAAACAGCCTACCCCCACCCAGGGGGCGTGTAGCTCTCACACAATCTCCAGGCCCTCCTCTTCCACAGGCTCAGGATGTGTACAAAGTAAGCACCCTGGCTTCCAGCTGAGTCACTCAGCCAAACCTCTAGACTCCCCAAGTTGACATAATGTATCAACCATAACAGGAGATTTCTAAAGAGTTTTAATTCCATGCTCTCCATGGAGTAGAAAGTATAATAAAAAAAAGATATTAGATAAACAGTCAAGAATTTTCCAGGCATAGCCCTAGTAGAATTACAATATCATGGATTTAATTAAAAGCAAGAATCCTAATATAGGTGCCTCTTACACTGCTGTGTATCAGGGGTCAATAGTGCTTCTGTATATCTTCACCTAGAGTGGTGTTGGAGTCCTTTTTTTGAACAGGAGCTTCAGATCTTCCAGAGGTTCACAGGAGTAGCATTACTGAGAGGGTGGTCCCTTTCCTCACACAAGTTTTTTTTTTTTTTTTGTGGTACCGGGGATCGAACTCAGGACCTTGCACTTGCCATGCAAGCGCTTATTCAACTGTCCTCACACAAGTTCAGGTAGAGCTTGCTTTATTCTAGGAAAGTGCATCTAGCTATTTATTTGTGCCACCTGTACTGCAGTAGGTATGACTATCACTGAAAGGGTGCCCTTTTATTTTGATTTTAACTTATTTGTACGAATCCCTTCTTTCCAAGTTTTAGTGAGCAGTTGGTCTTCAGGGCAGATACTAGGTGGTTCTCCTGGGCCAGGAGCTGGCAAGACTTTGTTTCTGTATATTTGGATAGTTTCATGTAGTTGTTTCAGATTAACACGGTATAGTAAGAGTCTTGTGGCCTCTGGGGCACTACAATATCAGAAGACAGATAAAGCCTTACATATAAATCTCAAATGAAGGGTTGGGGGTATAGCTCAGTGGCACAAGAGTGTACCTAGCAAGCGCAAGGTCATGAGTTCAACGCCCAGTACAAAAACAAAACAAAACAAAAACACTAAAACAACCAAAATCTCAAATGAATTTCTATTTCACCAAATTTTGGGGGGTCAAAGCCTTGTGAAGGCTATTGGTAGTCATCACAGCCAAGACTCAGAAGTTTTATTGGCAAAAGTTTCCCAGAGTTTGCTTTATGGTTTGGTTGGTTCTTTTATCCATTTTAGAGGATAAAGGTCTTTTTGCCAAATGGAGATGGTACTTTATTCCTAAAGACTTTACCACTGTCTGAGTTGAGAGGTAAAAGAGGAATCAATCTCAGTCTGAAAGGACTGGGTTAGGCCAAACAGGGGGATGGTGTTTTTTGAGGAACATCTTGACTACTACTGTAGCATTTTTGTAATGGGTAGGGAAAACTTCAGTCCAACAAGTGAAGGTGTCAAGACCAATATTTGTTTAAATCTCTCATGTGGTGGCAATGTTTAAAGTGTAATTTCCAGTCTTCTGTAGGGTTTGTTTATCTATTCTGTAAGGTTGTAACAAAAGAAATGGTCTGGACTTGTCAGGGTTATTGTATGCACAGAGTGAGCAAGCTTTGCAAATCGGTTGGGTGGTTCCAGTTAGTCCTGGTTCTGTGAAAATTTCAGTTAACTTTTCCATGTAGCATCTCTTTCCATGTGGAAAGGACCATGAAGGACTTTCATCCCTTTTCATTGCGTTCCTGGAGGAAGGACTAATTTGCTTCCCAAATACCACCAAAGTCCCTGTTTAATTTTTCTTGTCCTAAGGCCTATTTATCTTCCTGGGGTGTATAGGTTGCTTTTAATGGTTCCTTTGTAACTGGGAATAAGGCTAGGGTCCTGAGGGGTATAAGGCTACCCTGTTGTCTATCAGCTTTTTCATTCTGTAGTGAGACTTGAGACATGTCCCTTTGGCCCCTGATACTAAATGACAGCAACCTCCCTGAGAATATAGACTGCCTCCAGGTGGTGTAAATTGTTTTGCTTGTTCTTTATAGATAATTGTCTTTTATTAGCAAGCCCCTTTTTTCAGATCACTCTATGGGCATGTTGCACCAGAACTGCACGTTTGGAGTTATACAGATATCTATTTAGCTTCTTGCCTTTTCCTAAGATCAATTTGCAAGTAAGGGCTACGGGCTCTATTTTTGTAGTAGACTTCCCTTGGAAAATGTGTTTTACCTCAGTAATATGCTGTGGGCTGACAACTGTATAACCTGCCTTTTGATGTCCTTCTTGGACAAAACTACTTGCATCAGTGAACCATTTCTCTTCAGGGTCTTAGAGGGGGATGACACTGCTGTCACACCTGACTTTATATGTCTGGGAAATAACCTGCTCATAAGTGTGTAGCCTCTGAGCCTATGACATTAGTAAGGCAGGATTAAGAATATTTCAAATCTTTATGGTAACATCAAGTTTATCTAGCGTCATGGTCTGGTACATGGCAAATTGTCCCTTGTCAATAGCTAGTTACTTTTTGTCTCAAGAATGGCCCTGACCTGATGGGGAATCAGTACTTCTAGTTTTTATCCTAAAGTTAGTTTTGAGGCTTCTTCCATTAATATAGTTGTAGCTGCTATTATCCTCAGGCATTGTGGCCATCCAGCAGCTGCTGCCTTTAATTTTTTTGAAAATGTATGCCACTAGACAGAATTTCTGTCCCTGATTTTCAGTCAAGACACCCAAGCAATTCCTCTCTCATCTGATACATAGAGGAAGAAGGTTTCTCCTATGCATGTCTAGTGCCAGATCCTGAGTGAGGGCATGCTTTTTTTCTTGGAAGGCATCATCATTCACTTTTGTCCATTGTAATGGCCCAGACTTAGGATCTTTGACAGCCTCTTAGGCTTTTCCACTAGCCAAAAATTAAATAGCCAAAGTTAATAGAATGAGACCATTTGCAGGAAGCAATAAAGCTGTTGCTTGATGGCAGTGTGTCCAAAATCACAGAAAGTGTGTATATGGTCCCTAGGCAGTTGTCATTCCCTAAGTGTAAGAATGCACTCCATTTATTGGACCCTCTGAAGGGATATCTGAGGTTTTTTTGACACTTTATATCCATTTTTACCTAGAAAATTGAGATTTTGGAGAGTATTATTGTTGAATAGCTTGCAGATTGGGGTGCAGTTTAGAATATCATTTACATATTAGAGAATGATTCCCTGTAAAGGTTCTAGGTTCCTGAAAATCTTTTCTGGTGTCTAAGCAAAAATAGCTGTGGCTATCTCAACTCTGTTGGAGAACTGTCTGGTATACTGTTGTTTTTTCATTTGAGATGTAATTTTTTTCCCATTTAAAGGCAAACAGGAATTGGGAGTCTGGGTGGGGAGAAATAGAAAAACCATCTTTGAGGTTTAAGACTTAGAACTAATTTGTGTTTCTTGGAATTTGTGAGAGGATTGTTTACAGATTTTCCACTAGTGGATAGAATGAGATTACTACCTCACTAATGAAGCAGAGCTCTTTTACCGTCTGACAGTTCTGAAAAATTTACTATGGGACCAGTGGGAGTATTACAAGGGTACTGATACTGCCACAGAAAGCCAGAATTGAGAAACCTTCTAGGAAAGGTGGAAGACCTACATGGGCCTCTTCTTTGATTTCACACTGCTTTTGGTTGGGAAATTGGCTGGGGTCTATACATTGTATAACTACCAGCACCGCTGAACTTGCCCTCCCAGGCATTTTGTTATACCATATAGCAGAGAAACCTGCTGACTAACTAGGTCGGGGAGGCCTGCAGTAGTCTTGACAGGTAAAATCTGCTTTGGCCTTTGTTGGAATTGCAGGACTGCCCCAATTTTACTATTAAATTCTCTTAGGGAAAAGGACCCCATGAAACAATTAAAAACTTATGGCTAAACATTTACTTTTGAATTGACATATCAAGGCAAGAGTAAAGAAGCTCTGACCAGGGCTCCACTCAACCTTAATTAAGACTCTAGATCTAGAAGAGGATTTTTGTGAGAAAGAAGTTAAAACTGAATAAATTGCCTATCTAATCAATCTATCTATCTATCACCTATTTTCCCAAATTGTTCCAGGAATTGAATTTGCTTACCCGTGATATCCAGGGTCACCTGGAATTCCTCATAGCACATGGAGATATCCGTGGACAGGGACATTGCACTTTGCACCAGACCCCTTCAGTCCTCTTTGTCAGAGTGGGAGCTGAGGGTTTTGTCTGGCTTGGCTCCTCTGTGGGAGTGTGGGAGTATAAATCCCCCAGTGCCATGAATTAGTTATTTTAGCTGCCTAACATGCAGAGGAGAACCTGGGTTGTGGTCTAGTACAGTGGTGTGCCTAGTGTCCAGTTTTCTTGCATCTAGAACAAAAACTGTTTTTTATTTATTTGTCCCGCATGTTCCTTTGAAAAATTAGGGTGTGCTTTAAGCATGACCAATTGGAACAGCCGTAGTTTTGGCCTGTCTTTGTTCTCAGTGCATTTTTTTTTACCTTTTTCTAGATTCCAATTTTTGAACACAGAAAAAGCTGTGTCTGTCACCTAAATCAATGTGGCCCGAGAACACAACTGGAGTTTTTGTAATTTGTGTCTAATATCTGGATCTGACTGACTAATGAAATAATGTCCCATTAGTACCTGTCTCTTCTTAGAAGATGAATCTATGTTTGTGCTTTTATGGAAACTTCTAAATGTCCATGATATGTAGCTGGATTTTTCTCTTTGGCCTGTGTAACCTTTCCACCCTTTCACAATTAACAAGTTTTGCAAAATTTTATTTCCATGATCAGTGCTCATCATTTTAGACCTCATATTTACTCCATCTCTAGAATTATAGTCCCAGTTTGGTTCCACTAGAAGGACAGTAACCTCTCCAGGGTGATTCCCTTTTCTTCTTACAGCCCATCAGAATATATCCTAGCCTCTTCTAGGACGCTTTGGTTTTCATCTCAGGTAAAGGAAGTGGCCAGGACAAATTGGACATCTCACCATGTTGTCCAGGTCAAAAGCAAGGTTCAAAGCTTGAAACCCATCAGCAAATCTCCTAGAATCTTTGGAAAATCATCCTAATATTTCAGGCCTTTTGACAAAGGAATCTGTATTCTAGCATTCCTCGCTAACCTTGGAAACTTCCTTAGGGGCAGAATGAGCTATGAGTTGGAAAAGTAATAAACCCTATTCTGAGTATGCCCTGTGGGGCTGAAGGTTGTCTGAGGAGCTTGAAGAGGGGGCAAAGGAGTACTGGGTCTCTTTGGGAAGGTAGTTTCTGGTGGGGTTTCTGAGTCACCTGGAAAAGATGGGAGTTTACTGGCCTAAGGGTTGTACACAGGAAGTTGGGGAACACCTCTTGGTGTGCTTTTTCTCATTAAACAGGCAAGGGAGTCCCATATCCCACTAAGAGACAGATGAGGAGTGCGAGGAGGGAAGCATCAATGATATCAATCTCCTCTTTGGCAGCCTCTTTAGCCACCATAACTCTTGGGCCTTTGGATAAGGATTGTTTCTGATAAAGAGTCATAAAAGCCTGAACATAAGGCATTTCAGGCCAATTTCCTTGACTTTGGCAGAAAAGACCTAAATGAACAATACTATTGTAATTTAGACTGTCTTTTTCTACCCATCTCTTGCCATTTCCTACTTCACACTGGGGCCAAAGAATAACGCAATAGATCAGTTACTTTATTTTCAGATTGTCTAAGTCTTGTTGTTTCCAATTCATAATGATTCTGCCTAATGGTGAGACTGGTGGGATCTTCAGGATGTTTCTCACAGTGCTTTATGGGGCTTATGGAAAGACAGAAGACTTAGTGGTGTGGTCTTGCTGAGAACATCCTCCCAAAAGGACAAAGACCATTTCAGCCCTGGGTCATGCCCCTGGAAACTCAAATTTCACTTCCAGAAGTGTCTGGCAAAGTAAGCAGCACCTGTACCCCCTTTTTTCTATAGACCTCTCCATAACCTGTGGCCTACTCTGACTCCTTGAAGACCAGGGTGGAGCCACCTACTTGCTCCACTTAACTACTTGAGAAAGAGTATACCTCCAATTTATCCCAATAATAACAGACTTTGGTAATTATTTTTTAAGGCAGTAGAAGTGGAAGCCTATTCCATGAAAAAGCCTTGGGAAGTTCCAAGTACAAAGATTGCATCTGTTTTCTATTAACTGAAATATTCCAGCTCTACTTTTGTATCCTCACAGCTGGTTGGATTGACCTTCAAGCTCTATTCCCTTTGTCTTGCTCAGGTCCTCAGACACATTTCTAAATTATCTGTATTTTTCATAGAAGAACTAGGGAACATATCTACATAGACTTAGAAAAGAAAAAGGGAGGAAATATATACATTCCCTGGAAGTGGAGACCATTGCTCTTATCTATAGGGGTGGGATTTCCTGGTATCCACAAATAATTGGTAAACACGGTGGAAAGGTGAATTGGGATGGCTAACTGAGGTTTTAGGAAATGGGGTCCTAAAGCAAGTGAGTCACTAAAGGTAGGTGGAAATAAAAGGCCATCTAGAGGAAAAACCCAAATAAGACTTAGATCATGGTGTGCACAAAAGGTGGCAGGCTATGTTAGGTGGCTACTGCAACAGGAAGCCAAGTTACTGATAGCTATTCTCACAAAAGAATGATATAGCTGAATAAAATATTGGGAAGAGCAAAAATATGGGAGGAAAAGAGTTTTGATGAACTTAAAGTCACACACAGGAACCTGCGTGGTGCACAGAAGAGTTTTTGCTACCCGCAGAGCCTAAAACTATGTTTAATGATTAAGCTAGCAGCAGATGTTTAACTGCCTATCTTGTGCCCACAATAAGTGAGCAAAGATACAAAAAAGTGGGAAAGATAAGAGAGGAGAGGACAGGAGGAGACAAGAGAGAAGAACAGAGGAGAGGAAATAATTTTCCCCAGAGGGGTATTACCTCCTGGCTGGCTGGCCAAGAAATGTTACTGGATGGTAGATTACAGGGGCAATTCTTTCTGTCACTGGTCTTGAACAAAGAATTGTACAAAAAATACAGAAAAGGTAGCATGGATGTACTTTTTTGGAGGTGAAAAAGAAGTATGCTCTGCAGGGTAAGAGTGGGCAGGTGAACAGATTCATAGTAGCCCTGATAATAAAAGCAAAGGGGTGTTTTTATCTGAAATGCTTGGACTGGCTTCTCCTTCATGCAAGTAATGCATCCGGACAGTGATCCTATTAAAAACTCTCTTAGCCTGGTGCCACATTTAAATTGCCGTAGGGAAAGATGCACTTAGCTTATCACCAGATGTAAGTGAAGAGTGGAAAATAACAGTTCTATGATTAGTTCCACATACAGTGCTCTGTGCATGTCCTCTGAGTCTCCATGACTTTGGCAGCATTTTCCTGGTTGACTGGCTTGTCTCAGCCCTAACCTCCTACCTCCCCTTCATTATAGAATCCTTGCTGCAACCTGTGCAGTTAGTAGGCAGCTTCTAAAGGGTACTAAGCTCTGCTGCCCATCCTAGAATATAGACCAGTAAATTAAACCAAAGACAAACAAACCAAATGAGTACTGCAAACCAACAAAACAACCTGAACAATTTTTTCTACTTCTGAACCTCTTTCATCAGCCAGTGCCCAAAATGACTTGTAGGAGCCCAAAACGATGAAGATGCTTACCTCAGCCAACTGGCACTGCCAGTGACCTAAGAGAAGGTCCAAATGTTGCAGACAGTAGATCCCTGGAGTGCACTCCTCAGTCGAAAACCACTGAAGCTATCCCAAACAACCTTTTTCCTTTTACCAACGAAAGTGTTTATAGTCAGCTGATGTCACGAATAAGAAAGGAGGGAGAATTCTCAGGTGCAAGTCTCCCTGGCAGTGGCTGGAATATCCCTGGAGTCCTGTCCATAGGTTCAGCAAGCTATTAGCAGTCAGTCTCTTTCCCAGGTGTCTTTCAGGAGCTGGGACTTGCCTCCTGGCTATGCCTCATCTGTTACAGGCCACGTAGTTTCACGAACTCATGTACATTTTCTAGCTGCTGATTAAAGCAAAGAAGTCCCTTTTTTGTAAAAAGGAAAACGGATTTATTCAAAGCTAGCTTTGAGGAGATGGAAGGGCGCATTTGCTTCAGAGCACAATTTCACCATGTACAGCCCTGTAAGGGTCTTTTTTAGTAAGGAACAGAGGGAAGAGGCGGCGCAGAGAGATAATGGAGGTCTCTACCTTTGCATTATTACTTCCAGTCACCTTAATCTCATCCTCCCCTTTCTTGTAGAAAGGAAACTGGGCTCCTGCTTCTTGGTGCCAGCATCTGCATATTTTATCTGTTCGTCTTGGCTGGGGAGAGGTAGGAAGAGCTGATTATGGCCCATCCTTGAAAAAGTTTGGAGAAGTCACTTACCTTTGAAGAAAAAAAATTCTAACTTTTATTAAAATTCTATTCTGAGGTACCAGCTACACTGGGACAATTTTTTTGTTTGTTTCACAAATAAATATTTCTGTCCTAGTCTGTGAAATAAATGTATTTTCTTTATTTTCCCCAAACCAACTGAAAATGGACTTGCTGAAATATTATGGCTTTAAAAATTGCATTTTACATCCTGATGGCTTGACCATCAAAGGCTAATTGAAGTTGACTGCTGATAAGTGGAGAGATTAAAAAATTAAACATGAAAAACTAAATGTGTTTCCTAGGCAGGGAATTTTGCAATGGGCAGTGTGTTTCTCATCAAAGGCTGAGTCTGACGTTAGCACAACTAAATATAGAACAAAAATAGAGTTGAAGATCTAGCTCAGAGTTAACAGTGGTTGCCTAACATACCTGAAACTTGGGTTTCAAACTCCAGTACCTCAACTAAAACAAAAAAGAGAGAAAAATTACAAGAGTTGTCTTGGGTAATCGGATTATCATTTTGTTTATAATGTCCTACATTTTCAGCATAATTAGAATACATATAATGATCTTGTACTACATAATTATAAAAAGTATCACATTTTAATATGTTCTTCAGGGGCTGGGGATATAGCTCAGTGGAATAAGCACTTGCCTAGCAAGCGCAGGGTCCTGAGTTCGATCCCCAGTACTGCAAAAAAAAAATGTTCTTCATATACTTTAAAAATATGAATAAAAAATAAATCAACCACAGATACAAAAATATTGCAGTTTTATAAAATTGGCATAAAATGTAACTGAAATATTTTAAATAAATGAATTAATATTGCTATTAAATATATACTCCATTAAGTAGCGTGTAAGAAACTGAGCTGCAAAGTAACTAAGATAAAATCATTAAAATGGAAGAGCTTGGTCTTGCATAGAAATGATAATGCATGATTTATTTAATAATTATTATAAATTAATAAAAAATCATGATGAACTAACAGGACACTTAGAAATATAAAACCAGTACTGATTAAAATGTAAGCATACATTAATTACTTAATATAGGTCAATTTTAGGAATGTTTTATTTTGGAAATGTATAGTCACTGGAATCAAGTAAAGTCATTCAAATATTTTTTATAAAATAGAGATATCAGATTGAGGTAAAAACCATCTATTCCAATTCTCTGTAGGGTAAACTGAAGGAGTAAATGAGGGTTGAAATATACAATAGATACTGTAAAATGGGAATAAATTGTTCAAAAGGAAAGAGTAGTTCCTCTTTGAACAAAGAATTGGACAAAAAACACAGAAAAGGTAGCAGGGAGGTACTTTTCTGGAGGTGAAAAAGAAGTATAGAAGAGAAGTTCCTCTTTCCTTTTGAGCGGGAAGGAGGAAAGGAAGGAAGGGAAAAGGAAAAGAAGATTAAGGATAAAATGGAAACAAAGTTTTGTAAACAGAGAAGGGAAGAAGGGTTGAAGGGAGGAGAGGGGATTGGGAAAAAAAGAGGAATCAAATATATCATGTACTCATACAAAGTCCCTATGATGAAGATGATCATGATGTACATCTAAAATGCACCAATAAACTTAATTTAAAACGTGGGATAATTTCTTCCAGTGTTTATGCCTATGTTGCCAAAACTGACGATACATGAGTCTCTTGGAAAGCTGTCCAAATGGTAATTTCAGATTGAGATGTTAGTAACAGTTGGTTGGCAGTGGGAGGGGGGCCCATGTCAAAATTTAACATTTTTCCTAGGTGATTATGCTACAAGTAAGGGTGTCGGTGATCCCTTAAACATTATTATCTAAAAGGTTTTAAAATGTTTTTCAGACTTTAGAGACTTTGCTATGCTCCTTTGGAAATTAAATATAATATTTTCCACCTAATTAGTTGTTTTCAGCCTCCAAGTTAAGGAGCCTATTAAGAATAGTCTTGTGCAGGGTTTGTAAGTCTATTAGGTTACTCAACATAATATTTTAATATCTACTGTGTCAGACACCATACTAGAAATTGAGCTCCTGGATGATTGAGATAAAAGCACTCTCTAGGGAAAGGCACATATTTCCATAGAGGGCATAACTTCAAATACTTAATGTAGTTCCTAAGAGTTTACAAAGTAATATCATGTTTCAGGTATAGATGGAGAAGCCTTCAGCTTTAATAACAGTGTGTTCTTGCAATGTGATTTACATGCCTGGGTAAATCTGCAAAACTGGATGGGCAGTCCTGCTGTTAGGGATTTTATCTAGATCTCCCCCAAAGCCTCATGGGCTCATAGGTGGGGCTTTTTGGAGGTGGCTGAGTCTAGGGTGTCTGAATATGGATTGAGGGATGTTAACTAAAACAATTCACTGATTGGTTTAGCATTAATTCATGTGGATAATGGGAATGCCCATCCTGGGTGTGGGTGACACCTTCTAATAAGCTTGTAGCCTCAATAGAATAAAATCAAAAGGAAGGCTCACTGCTTCACTGCCTTCTGCTTGCTACACCATGAACAGTTTCTCTTCTGCCATTCTACTTTGCCACACTGCCCTGCCTTGAAGCCAGCCAACTATGGGCTGAAATTCTACAAACTGGGAGCTAAAATAAACCTTTCCTCCTTTAACTTGTGGGGGTGTTGGGTATTTTGTCCCAACAACAAGGAAGTAACTCAAACACCTGACAACAGTCTTCTCTGACAAAAACCAGGCAAAAATAAAGCCTTCAGCTTATTTATGCTATGGAGTTTTGTTGTAATATAATTCTGGCCAAAATCTGGTGAAACAACTGGATGCACATCTTGAGCTAGGCCCCAGGGTGTTCATGTCTGAGTGCTGTGAAGAGGAGGAGCATAAAAATAAAACCAGAACACAGTATTTTGTTAAGCACCTATGTAAGGCCAAGAACCATGGGGCTTGTACTCAACTGAAAAAATCTGAAATTGTAAATAAAAGCATTCTTCACTGTTCTACAGAGGCCTCAGGGGAGATGTAGCTCTCTAGGAACTCCAGAGAAATCATGGGGTTCAGTTATCTTGAAGACTTTTACTTATGTCACCAATAAGAAATTGAAACAGTACTCAGCAGAAGAGAATGTATGTCTAACACATTAATAATCAGAAGGGCATAAGGACTGCAAGTCATAGAGGAGGCATGACATGGGGAAACCCACCTATTTTTCTGTTGTATGGACTTGTGAGCAGGAGCAGGAGCATACTAGAAACTGAGATCCTTCTAGTTTTCTGCAAGTATGTGGGTCCCATTAAACAGTGAGGCGTTGGACAGGAACAAGACCAATACAGTTCTACACCTGGTCGATTCCACTCAGCAGCCCTGTAAGATAAGCACTGTTCGCTATATCACCAAAGAGAAACAGACTTTTTAAAGGAATGTATTTGTAATAAAGAGAGAGTGTTTACTCTTAAGGTTGTTGAGCCTGTAATTATGTACCTGCACTACACTAGAAACACTCATTGAAAAATTATTTTCACACTCCACATAATAAATAGAAAAAAACCCCCACATGGCATCTTACCAGACACATGTATGCCCAAATTAACACCCTGGTGTATTTCTTTTTTGGGTTTATATCTTGTATTTATATATACATAATTTTAAAGGAGACAATACATGTATACATAGCTTATTAAATGCTTTATTAACTTCACATTTTTCCATGCAAATATATAAAATTCTACTGCCGACAGAAATTTAGATGTGTGTAAAGCAATCTCCATTTGGAAGCTGGCAACACAAGACCCACCTGACACATGGAAATAACAAAAGGTTCACAGCAAATGGATCGATAAAGGCAATGAGAACAGTGAGAATCACAGTATCAATCTCATGGAACATGGTAGAAGTCAAGGCATAAGGCAAAATTCATCATGGTGGTCATGGTGATTGGAGAGCTCCCCCATAAGAATACGCAGACAATTCCTCAACTGTAGCTCCCTAAGTTTTCTCCTGATTTCCCTCATCTCCTCCATGAACATTTCCATATCATCTCCATCTCCACCCATCCCATCATTGATCTGCCTATTGGGTACGGCCCTTCGAAAGTTTGGGGCAAGTCGGCGAGCCTGTCGTCTGTTATTTCCTGCAGGCTGGTGGCCTTCACCTCCTCCCAAAGGGTGGTCTTCCTCTCTATTCTGCATTGGCTGCTCCATTTCTTCGTTTTCCTGGTGGATATTTGCCATGATGAGATTTTTTTTTCTGGCTGTTTTTCTTTGAACACAAGTAAGACAAGGGCAAGGAGAGAGGCTGAATGCTTGGTGCACTGACCAGCGGGTGTCAGAGCCCTGTACTTATCAGAAGGCTTTGTTTTCCCTTTAAATGGCAGTTTTCCCCATCTTGGAAGCTCCACACACACTCTAGTGGGTCTCCAATTTGAGCCCCTCCTTCCAATTCTCTCCTCTTCCTTCCACCAAAGCCCACCATTTTTCCTTTCCCAGAGCTCTGCAGGCACCAAAATGGAGGACGGAAATGGGGTGGGAAGAGGGAAGGAAGGAGAGGAGGGAGAGGTGGGGTAGGGTCTCGAACTGGGCTTTCCACACGCTCCCCCTTCCACCTGCACAGACCTGGGCCTATCCTCGTCTCTCCTCCTCTTCCCCTTCCCGATTCTTGCTGCCAGGTGCGCCGCCTGGCCCTGGGCCCCACAGATCTGCAGAGGTGGGAAGAGCCCAGCAGCACCAGCCCAGTGCTCAGCACTGCCCCACCCCCTCCCGCGCCCTGACCCCTTCCTCCCTTCCTCTCCCCGCCCAAGCCCCACAAGCCCAGAATCTCCACCCATCTCCCGCTGGACCGCCCCTCCCGTCCCTCCCCCGCCACCGCAGCTTTTAGGAGCAGGCTAAGCTCCTGTCCCTCTTAGTTGCTCTGCCGCCCCTCCTCCAGGACCCGAGCTGTCCCTGCACCCTCAAGACAGGGGACCACTATCAGTGCATCCAAGAATGCTGGGGCTTGGAGACAGCTTCGGGCCCAGCCTTTTGGCTCTCCTGCACTCACGGCCAGCGGGGCAAGGTGCTGTTGCTGCCTCGTCGCCTGGCGCAGGCCCTGGGGCCCTTACCTGCTTTGCTTTCCCCGGGCCAATGCCACCCTGCTGTGAGCAGGGCAGCGGGGAGCTGGTAGCTAGAGGAGAGTGAGGGCTGCACCGAAGGCTGCGTAGGTCTGCGGCTCGGATCACGTGAGGAGTACACGTCACTGGCGAGCTGGCCCCCCACTTCTGGCAGCCGGTGCTGCAGGAGCGCCCCACCCCCAGGCTTACGCGCTTACTGTCCCCTTGCCGCCTGTTTGTACGCTGTGCTCCTTTGCGCGCAGCCGGTTACTCACCTTCATTCTCTCCAATCCAAGGGTTCACAAACGGAATCACCATCTTGAGGTTGTAGGTGCTCCTTTTCTGACTGCTAGGCAGAGTGTACACACCCACCACTGCCCCCTCCCACCTAGCATAACTCAGAAGTTATGAAGTTTTCACTCTAAAAAGAAATACTTCATCCTGAATCATAGAAAGGCTTGTTTATGCTGATTTGTACCACACCGAAAAAATTTTCTTGAGATTCCACGTATTATAAACATCATTTTCAAAACATCCTACACTAGCCCATTTCAAAAGTTTATTGTAAAAAGGAGGTATTGTTCCAGAATATAGTTAGCATTTTAAAAATAAAGTAAATCTGGGAGAAGTCCAGTTTTTCACATCTTGGCCACTTTATGTAATTTTTGTGAACTTTTTATTTTCCTGTGTGATGTTATATGCTTTTTTGAAAGATTTTTAAAATTTTATTTTAGTTTATTAGTACGTGTGTGTAGCACATAATGCTTACATTGTTTCTGGGAAGTTGGTACATGTACATAATACAACCTAATTCCTTGTTTTCAAAAATCCCCTTTTCCTTCTCTCCCTTATTTGATTCCACAGTTACCAGAGAAACATTTTTATTCCCTGCTTTCCTTTCCAAAGCCAGGACAGCATGGCAGGGGCGCATGGTGGAGGAGAGACAGTCCGTGACAGGGTGGGCAGATAGCAGCAAAGCAGCAAGCCTTGCCTTTGTCTTTTCTCCCATGCAGGCTGCAAGCCTGTTGGTTTGTGCCACTCACACCCACTATCCATACCCAGGACTATACTAAAGTGATCAGCGGACTAACCCAATTATCACACCCCAGAATCCACTATCACACACCTATGATCCAATCGTTTCCCAAAGCCCCACCTGTGAGTGTATGAGGCTTCGGGGCACATCTAGCTATAAGCCATAACACTATGATTAGCTGAGACTCAGCTATTTGTTACAAAAGTACTTTCATAAATGAGACCTGCATTTGTCTAATTAAGTTAGACTGCAGTTTGTTATTTGAACACTCAAATAGAGCATCTTTAGGCAAAATTTAATTTAAAATCATACAGACAATTTTGTTAATGATAGTGGCTCAAAGGAAACAGGTTACAAGGATGAGCTGTGGTATCAGACAAGTCTAGTTGCAAATCCAGTCTGCTGCTTACCTGATATGTAACTTCGAGTGATCACTTACTAAGTCTCTGTGCTACTTCTGTGAAATGGGGATTATTAGAAGACGATAACTGTACCTATCACGATTCTATAAAGCCTTGTAAATTGTCACTGTAAGTCCACTCACTTGTATCATTGAATGGTTTCTAAGAGGATTTGACAAGTAGCTGAGTGTAATTCTTTCCTTATCCAAATCTACAGTACTTACACAATCCACAAAAGCCAGAAGAACACATCTGTTGTATTCTACTTTGCATGCTTTGTGATTTACAGAGTTCTTTGTACAAGCTGATGATTAGTAAACATCTGTTCAATGAATGCATCCAGTACAGAAGCTAACTGGATACATTTCATTCTGGAGACTGTATTTAGAGCAATATAGACATGATTTTATGAAAATTAAGAATTACCTGAAAAGAATTCCATGAATGTAGAGATGCCATAGTGACATATCCATTGCAAATGAAGTTTAGCAAATGGAGTTTTATTTCTCTTGGTGATACATGCTTTGTGGTTGTCCTTTTGTCCTATCTTGGGTAAGTCTTTTGTTTGAAACCTTCAAGTTTCTTGGATGAAAACACATATATGTAGTACACCTGTAATCCAGCACTTTAGGAAGCTAAGGTAGGAGGACTGCAAGTTGAAGCCTTGCCTAAGCAATTTAGACCCTGTCTCTAAAAATAAAATTGGGTGGCTGGGAGTTCTTAGGGATGTAGCTCAGGGATATAGGGATACATGTGTTTTATGCTACATAAAGGTGGGTCATAATGAAGTAATATTTTAAAGACATGTTAAAATTGTTCTCCAAATGCTTTTATATTTACTAAAATGATGTAAAGGAGGTATTTGAGGTCTTTTATTGGCCTTGGAGTATTCTGAGGAATTGGAGGTAGATGACACATGTTGAGAAAAAAGTTTCAAAATTTTCCAAAGTTAAGTGAGAAGAACAGCAGATTTTTAGTTTAGGATGCATGTCTCCAAAAGGGCAGAGAGAGGGTAAGCTAATTTGATGGTTCTTAATCTGAAGAGAAAGAGTATAATACTAGCAAAAGAAACTGAGTTCATATTTGGGAAAGTATAGTGTTTATGAAAAAAACCCTAATCCTTCTGGTCTTCACTCATAATCTTGGATGGCCATGCTTGATGAGTTTTCTTCTTCCAAGCCAAGGGATTGGGATCCTGAAAGAATTGTGCTTAAAGTTTAAGGATCTCTCTATGATTATAAGGTTCACTTGTCATTCCTGTAGTTTATCTGATTTACTATTGGGTTTTTGAACTTTGTAGGTGGTATAGGAGCCTGGAAAGAAAACTGAAATGGTGATGTGGCAATGTGGAAGTATAGAGAGAGCCAGGATTGTCCACCTCCCAGAGTTCTCAATTCTGAAGAGGTATGAAGTACAAATCTTGTCATGACTATAAGATTTAAAGTTGGAGCTGGAGAGAGGAAAGTTATTGAGATGCAGGCTGAACAGAGATTGTTACAGAGTAAAACAGAAAGATATATGTTTTACAGGAATGCCATGTGATGGTCTTACTAGAAGCCACATGCAAGATATGGTGCAAACTTACAAGTTGCCACCAAAACCTAAGGGAGCTGCTTGGATGTGAGCCGTTATCAATGAGTTCCACAGAAATCAAGCTTCAACATTAGTGACGATTACTTACACAGGACAATAATCTTACCCTAGATATCCAGATTTTAAAAAATATCTTTATCCTCCTCTTCCTCTCAAATCATTCAACCAGACACAGAGAAGGAGGAGTGTCAGGTAACAGAGCACCACCCTCCCACATACCATGAACTGTGGTTATTGTCCTATTTCCCTTTCATTATACTTTCCTAGGTGAATGTTAAGCTTTGGAGAAGGTAGTCTGAACCTTGGCGTGCTCTGTGGGTATGAGTCACTCAGTTTCTACCTAGTGTGGTTCTCTGTGTATCTGGTGTGGTTTTCTCTTTTTCTTTAAATATAAATGCCTATAATGAACTGAAACTGGATATTAGGAATACAATTACTCTGACTTTCCCATAAGCTATGGTCATTACAACTTTGATACCAAGACTTGTAGTGTGAGAATGTACCTAAATAAATTTTAAGAATCTCATTATTGTTAAGAGTTTGGATCATTTGGCAGATAATATATTTAACTCAAGAGATGTAGTCTGAGCTGGGTGTGGTGGCACACGCGTGTAATCCCAGCACTCAGGAGGCTTAGACAGAAGGATCGTAGTGAGTTCGAGACCAGCCTGGTCTATAAAGTGAGCTCAAGGCCAGCCTGAACTTCAAAGCGAGGCCCTGTCTCAAAAAGACAAAAAAAAAAAAAAAAAAAAGACAGTCTGAAGTCATAAAAAAAATCCACGAAACTAATATGTCTGAATGTGAAAGCAAAAATATTTACCACCTCATTATCTACCGAAACTCAGGTGGATATTATTTTTCTTTTAATTTCAGGGGCTGCAGAATGTATCTCAAGACATCAAAGACTCATAGCTACTGTTTTCTGTTCTTTGACACTCTGCTGGAAAAGTTTTCTTTCTCTGTACACATAATCTCCTAAATTGCTTGACCTGAGCTGATCTATGTATGAACCATGAGAACTCTTTTCACCCTTCTAGTTTCAGACCTATGCTAATACCATTTCTACTTTCCCTTGAAGCTTGAGGTGAGGTCAGAGGAGTATCATAAAGTGATGCACAGGCTAGGGGTATAGCTCCATGGGAGAGTGCTTGCTTAGTATGTATGAGCCCCTAGGTTTGATCTCCAGCACTACAGAAAGAGATAGAAAATTTACATGGTTAAGCATTGATGAGGTCACTTTCCCTTGTCTTACTTTGCTTATTCCCATTTAGGTTCCATTGCAAATACACAAAGCTATGAAAGAAGCCAAACCATTCGCACAAATTTAAATTACAGAAAAGAAACTGGAGAAAAATATTTGAACCACAGGTGCTATGGGTTGAGTTATGCTCCTAGAAAGATGTGTTGAAGTCCTAATTCCTATGACCTGTGAATGTGACTTATTCTTGGAAATAGAGTCTTTTCAGATATAAACAAGTTGAGATGATGTCACTAGGCAGAATTTTAATCCAGTAAGACTGATGTCACTACAAGCAAAAGAAAACATTGTAAAGGCAGAGGAAAAAATTGGAGTCATATAGCTTCAAGCCAAAGAATGCCAAGGACTGACAGCCACCACTAGATATTAGGAAGAGGTAAAGAAAGATTCTACTTACGGTCTCAGAGGAAGCATGGCTTTATGGATTTTAGATATCTAGTGTCCAGAGCTATAAGAATAAATTTCTGTTGTTTTAAGCCACCAAGTTTGTAGTATTTTACTAAACCAGCCCTGCAAAACAAACAATACATGAATGAAGGAGAAAGATAACATCCACATATTAAAAAAAACTCTTACAAGTTAATAACATGAATGTATGAATACAAAAATGGGAAAAAGACAAAAAGTAGTTACAAAAGAAGCAAATATGGCTAATAAAATATAATTTTTATTATGTTAACAATAGTTGGGGATCTAGCATGTGCCAGGTACACTAAGTCTCTGACTTATGAACATTCAAGTTGTGAACTTTCACAGGTATACTGTATAAGAGTCACATTGTTGGCTTATGAATGAATCTGACTTACAAACAGTTCTCTCAGAGCAGAACTCATTTGTAAGTAGGGGACTTACTTTACTGTTTTAGGTAATAGGGATACAGAAGGAAGCAACATAGACAGGACCCCTTCCTCATAGAACTTTCACTATACTGGGTACAAACAACAAAAAAAACAAACAAGAGACCCAATGTACAAGATAATGTCAGACAGCTGTGAAGACTAAAAAATAAAATCGAGGAGAATAGTGTTGTAAAGTTACTGGGAAAAGCAACTAAGAGTACATATTGCTACTGTAGATTAAACAGCCCAAGCCTCTTTGAGGAAATGAACTTTAAATAGGGACCTGGATGATTAGAAAGAGGAGCAGCTAAGAGAAAGCAGAAGAACATTGGAAGCAAGATTAACAAACATAAAACACCAGAGGTGAGAAGTAATGTAGTACTTTTGGGAAA
>PVLD010014174.1:0-53313 GCA_004027595.1 Dinomys branickii
AAAAAAAAAAAAAAAAAAAAAAAAAAAAAAAAAGAAATCCTAGTCAGAGCAATTAGACAAGAAAAACAACATAAAAACCACCCAAATAAAAAAAATTAAAATTGTTTCTATTCTCACAAGACATGATCTTAGATGTAAAAGTTGTAAGGGTTAAACATACACACATACTCACACACAAATTGTTAGAGAAAGTAAATTAATGGACTAATAAAAATCAGTTTTGTTTCTTCTTACTAACAATAAATAACCTGAAAAAGAAATTAAGAAAACCATCCCACACAACAGCATCAAAAAAATAAACTAGGAATAAGCTTAAAGAGGCAAAAGATTTGTGCACTGAAAAATGTAAAATATTGCTAGGAGTAAAGAAGCCACAAATAGATGCAAAAGCATCCTATGTTCATGGATTGGAAGATTTAATACTGCCAAAATGTTATTGCTATCCAAAGTAATGACTGCTTCCATGTCATTTCTGTCAAAATCTCAGTGGTATTTTTACAGTTTTTTTTTTAATTGCATAATTCCTATGGAAATACAAAGGACTTGGAGTAGCCCAAACCACCTTGACAAAGAACAAAACTGAGAAGTCTCACATTTCTTGAATTTTAAACATATAAAAGTCTAGAGTAATCTAAATTACTTTCATAAAAACAGACATATATAACAATGGAAAGAATGGAGAACCCAGAAATACCTACACATATCCACAGTTAACTGAGCTTTAACAAGTGTGCCAAGAATATATAATGATGGGAAACCACCAAGTGGAGTTGAGAAAAATGTGCATCCATATGCAAAAGAATGAAATAGGGTGATTGACTTAAACCATAAATTGAATCAAATCAAAATGGATGAAAGATTTAAATGGAATATCCAAAACTGTAAAAACCCTAGAAGAAAATATAGGGGAGCCTAAAGGCATTTGTGTTAGCACTGAGTTTTTGGGTATAGCCCTGAAAAAATAAGGAACAAAGACAAACCCTATATCAGATGAGTTAAGAAAATTAAAATAAATAAGAAATTCCTACAACTCTACAGTAAAAATACTCAAACTACTCAGGAAATTCTGAAAAAAATTCAATTGCCAAACAGGTATGTGAAGAAATGCACAATATGATGAATCACAAGGGAAGTACAAATCAAAATTTCAAGTTATCACCTCATATTCTTAAGACAGCAACTTTTAATTTTTTTCTTAGAGAAACAATTTAACAACTAGTGGTGAAGATGTAAAATCATAATTCTTGTGTTCTATTGGTGCAAACATGAAACGATGGCATTGATATAGAAAAGAACAAGTGTGGAAGTTTCCTTCAAATAAATAATAGCACTATTACACATGATCTAATAATCCCACATCTGGGGCAATTATCCAAAAGAATTGAAATCAGGGTTTCACAGGTCTATTTGTATGCACATGTTTATTTTGCAGCATTCACAACAGGCAAGACATGAATAAATCCTAAATGCCCACCATTCAAGTAATGGATAAAGAAAATGTTTATGTATATAATTTTATTCATATATATGAATATTATTCCATCATAATAAAAGGGTGATATTATACCCTACTGCACTGATGAACACTGAGGACATTATGCAAAGTGAAATCAGATGATCACGGAAAGACTGTATGATTCCAGTGATCTAAATTATCTCGTGTAGTCAACATTCTCATGGAAGCAGAAAGTAGAATAGTAGTTTGCAGTGGATGGTGAGAAAGAGGGAAGAGAGAGAAGGAGAAAAGGAAGGAAGTGAAAAAGGAAGTAAGGCAAGAAGAAAGGATGGAAGGAAGGAAAAGAAGAAGAAAGAAAAGAAGGAAGGTAGGAAGGACGTGTAACTAACAGCAGGACAAGGTATAGTAAGGGGAGCCCCTTACAATGGGGTGTACCTGTGGCCAGTCCCCTACATTATTCCAGAAGGTGCTGATATATTTGAAAGTCATCCTAGCTAGTCTGAAGTTAACCATCACCACTGAGTTTAAGAGGACAAAGAAAAAAGCCTTGATAGGATCAAAATAGAAATGCTTTAAATGGGATGGAATCTTTATCAGGGGAAAAGAACACAGAAAAGAACTGGCAGAAAGGCAGCATCAAAAAAGTCCTCAAATTTTTGTTTCATTAGACATGTCATTTTTATTCATTAGTTAGGAACTTTTACCAAAATTTCCTTAAGACACTCAAGGCAAGCATCCTGTGACCCAGTAGCTGCTTATTGCATACCTTAAAACACTAGCTTGCCACTTTTGAAAACCATTTAGTTACTTTTAGCAATAGTAAAATTTAGATTAAATTCCACTAAAGCCATCATTAAGATCAAAGAGGTCTTGTCCACACAAGATTCTGATGAGAAAGCGGCTGGTAACTAATGAAGGGTTATAAGAAATTCCAGTATTACAGGCTGGGAATCAAACCAAGATTGAACAATCATGGCTGCATTTCCAGTCAAAGATGTTCTGCTGTTCTCTCTGTGTCTTCTCAGCACCTCTACCACCCCGCATCCTGTGAGCATGCTTCCCCAGAGCTTAAGGAGCAAACTAGATGTCCTGATAGTTGAAATAGTAGGCACAGAGAGCAAGGTTAGAAATAAAATATATACCTTTGAATTTCTCCATACAATAGTTATTAAGAACACATTAATTAACAATTGAAAGCTATTGACCTATGGCTGTTCTGGGTATCTTTTCCAAAGTGTAGGAGGTACCTGAGGCTGCAGAGTGGACGGTCCTTTACCCAGTCCATCACAACTCTGAACTGGGATGCTATGAAGAGTGACAACACTTAAAGCCAGGACTTTGAACTCCTAGACAGTATTTACCATGGTGTCATTGAAACATCTCAAAAAATAACTGGTAGTATTTCTACCATTATAAACTTCAGTGGCAACAGACCAAAGGGAAGGAATTTAGCATGGATGCATACCTCTTTGTCCTTCAGTGGCATGGGCTCCTTATCAAAAACTGTAAATTAATTTACCTCCCTGGAATGCTGTAGTAATTTAGTGATTAAGACTCTGAAGTGCTCTGCAAACATCACATGAAATAAAAATGCCAACTGTTGTATAACATCTTCCCCTGAATAGCATCTTCAACACACAATCATGCAGCCTGATGTAATTAAACAATGCAAAATTAAATAATAAAAAGCAGAGGAAGAAATAAATTAAGAGGCAGAGTCCAGGGAGAAGGGCATGTTTTCAGATGAGATTTGAAAAGAGATGGTGAATCGATGAGGCAGAGAGACACTAGGAAGCTGTTTTACTTGAGAGAAGATACAGACAAGGTCTCTCCTTAGACAATCTGCTGCATTCCCTGGTACCTAATTATAACGTTAAATGCATCAGCATCTCCAATAACATGAATGTTAATGATGATCGTCACCGAGACACAAAAGAGCACTTAATTATCCTTTGGGAGAATAAATGCCATCATTACTGAGAGTTGTTGAAGTCATAGAAAAGTTGAAAAATGTAATAATTCATGGCTGGCTAACACTGAAGATCCATGTTCCCTTTCTACAGTTTAAAGCTGTAGTTGGGGAGCACCTGACCATCCCAAACATGCATTTCCTTCCATGCTGCCTCAATAGCAGGCCAGCAGCTTGTCTGCCTGATGATATGTGAGCAGAAAAGACACACGGCACTTCTGGGCCAAAGTATATAATCAACATTTATGCCTTTACAGTAATCATTTTTCTTCCCACAGACAACCTTAGAGCCTGTACGTTGAAAACAGGGACCTCAAGGGAGCAGGTGGAGTCTGAGTCCCAGAATCCCCCTTTGAAGAAAAAACTCCAGAGCTGTCCAACTGGCATCGTCTATGTGAGAGAGAAGTAGACTATTTGTCATATCACTGAGGTTTTAGAATTGTTTATGACATTTCTAGTGATACCATTAGTAATAAAATATCTTTAATTATAACATAATGGTTTTTTTTTTTTTACCTAAACACCTATTTGTAATATAAAAAAACAGGGATTTAAAGTTATGCAAAGAATGGACTGAAGAGGAAGGAACAGAAACAAAAGTTGTAGTTAGAAGAATGTTCATGTAAAGTGTAGAAATAAGAGAGAAATATAGTGAGTTGGTCAAATGGCTGGAAAAAAGAGTTAGGCAAAGATCTATCTCAAATACAGGAAGAGGCCACATAAGAAAAAGCTTCCCTGCCATGCATCGGATTTAGGAACCAGGGTGCCATAACTGTCTATAGTGAAGGCAATTTTCATTTAGTGTTGGTAAAATGACTCAAATCACAATGGAAGGTGGAACGAATGAAAACAGAAACAGAGAAAAGAAATATAAACTACTCTTTTCAAGTAACAGCAATAAAAAGAAAGACATGGGGGAGCTACAGAAGCCATCAGGACAAAGGAAGTTTGCTTCGTTATGCTTTATTTTGTTTTAAGGTTAAAGTTACCAGTAGATACTTACATGTTACTGGAAATGTGTAAGTGTTATGGAGAGATGATGGTGTAATGTTTTGAAAGAGCTCCCTGTGAAACTGAGTCTTTGTTGAATATCCCTAGATGGCAGAAAAGTCCTGGAGAAGGGCTGGAGGAAGGGCCACTAGCTTGCAAAGTACCTAGGAAACACAGATGATGTTTCAGTCAAAAAGAGAAATAAATAGGTACACCATCTAGATAATGTCCAGAAATAAATAGGGATAATGTACCATCACATAAGGGGGAAAAATATGAAAATCCAAGAAAGGCTGAAAACTGTAAGAATAAAGATACCAAACTAGAGATGGCTGTAGATTCACATTTGAAGATGTGTGAAATGTAGTAAATATACAAAAGGAAAAGGTTCTATGGATACTGGAAATACATTTGATAATTAATTTACAGGTATTAGTTAAGTGAAGAGAAAAGTAATTATTTTCTAGGGAATACAATGCTTTGGAGAGCAAACTAGTTTTACAAATATTCAAGTCCACATCACAATTTCACAAGGTATAATTCACATTTTTTTAAAATTGAGGTAATGAATTAAATCCACATTTATTAAGAAAGTTATGCTGTCTAATTAACTCTTAGTTTCATTCTTGCTTTAAAACTACTACTGCTTTGGGCAATGAAGGAACATTTGTTTTAGAGACAAATGAATCAGAATTCATTTATTATTTTTATGCATTACTCCTTATATTGTCTGCTTTCTGAGTACACCATTCTCACCAGAGTACCACACTCATACAGCCCTGTTCTTTAGTATACAGGTGGTGCTCAATAAGTGAATGAAGCACTGAATTTAACCTCCTTATGCCTATTTCAACAGTACAGTGAGATAAATTGAAAATATTAAAAATAAAGACACACAAAAGAGTGAAAACAAATTTAAAGGAAAATATAGTGAGTTAACCAAGAAATACCTGAGACTCAAAAGTAACAGTATGGGTTGCACACAGTGGAGCCATTGCAGGGGTTATTTAGTGAGTGGCACATGCTGGTGATAAGGGACCTCACCCCACTGTCAGTGAACAAGGAGGGCACGATCTTGTTTTGTGCCACATGCTAATACGTTAAGTAGATGCACTCAAAAAGCCTAAACAAGCTATTGTTGTCAATTTACACCTATCAAATATTTCAAAAAGACTTTGTTTTTCCCAGAACCTGCAGTGAATTTTAAAATTCCATTTCCACGTTCATACAAACTAACATTTTTGCTTAAGCTAAATTAACCCTTTTTTCAGACTCCATTTGGGAAGCTTAAAATCCTGCCTCTCAAAAATCAGACACTTATATATACAATTCTAACAACATGGAGTTAAGAGTTTAGAACCAAAATGTTGCATATTCTAGCAAAAGTTCACAGTTTTAAGTATCAAAGGGAATCATAATATGCATAATGCACAATAAGCAACATTTGCAAACTACACGTATGGTGTGGGTACATCTGGTGTAATATTTAATTTGAATGCTATCTTTGTGCTATGTACCCAGCATGTCAAATAGTACCAGCTTTCTCAGTACCCTAAAATAACAAAACATTTGTGATGCTTTACAGCACATATATGATCAACAAATCTCCAAAACCATAAATTGCAGTAAAAGGAGATAACATGAGCCAAAATTAAAATATTAACTTTTTTTAGGGCAAAAGGTATACCTCATTTGTAGAGTATATAAAAAGATATTTTTCAACAATTTGATTACATTTTTTAAATGATACATCTGTTTATGGCATTCAGGTAAAAAACAGAAACCACTTCAAATCTAATCATTTAGAAATTATTTTAATTAAACATAGGTGACTATCAGATACCTCTATTTGCACAGTTTAGAAACAATTGTAAAACTACAAATTAGGATTATTTTACGTGTATTTTAAAATTGTTTGATTTTCTTTTCATTTAACAAACTAGTGAAATAAAAACCTCTTAATTTTACTTAAATGTTTTTCTACCATCAAAATTAACCAGAATCATGAAGAAAAAATGTAGTGGTGGAAATTATGGCTATTTGGGGAGGGTCAGAATTCTCGAAGGCTTATTAGAGAAGCCCTGCAGTATCCTCAAATGGGAGAAAAGGACATTAGTGCTGTGCACTGGGCACAAGAGTCCCTATTCAATAGAAAGTAAATGCATCACATGTGAGTTGTGGCTATTTTCAAGGCCGTTTCACTTCAGGATTAATACTACTTGATAATATTGAGACATAAGAAAATTATGATACTTCTTGCCATATATATGACAGTATCCATGTATATCTATTTTAATGGTAGCACACTCGAACTCATGACCTGGTGCTTGCCAGACAGGCTCTGCAGCGCTGAGCTACATCCCTGACCCTGTTTTACTTTTGTTGTGACACTTATCTCTGTTCTTTTTTGCAGTCTTCTCCACTCCTGAGTTTTCTATTGTAAGTCATTGAATGATGAGCTGAATTTCTGTGTCAGTTTTCTCCAGGAAGGACTGGACAATGCTCGGTGTGCTCGTGTTTGGGGATGACCGCCTCCTGTCCTCGTACTGGCCAGCTTGGAGGCCATCATACTCTTTGGACTTCTTTTTTCTGAATTAAGTTGATTTTATTCTCGTCTATGGGCATCTACAAAGAATGTTAAGAACAGCCTGATCGTTCTGTCTACATATGACATCCGGTTTCTGCTTAAATGCCTCAATCATTTTTTTAATCTGTTAAGTTTGGTAGCCTATGACATAAATCAGGATAACTCATTTTATGCTAATCTTTTCTGGAACACAATGTGCTTATTTACACTGAAGTTTGAATTCTGAGTTTATTTCAAGAAAAAAAGTTAATTGAATGTCTTTCTATTAACTTTCTGCTTTATTTGTTGGAGTCTCAAATTCAGAAACAGCAATTATCCTTAAATTGGACATCTCTTTTCTCCATATCTGACTGGGTCTAACTGCAAAAACTGTATGTCTTTTTCTTTTGGATGAAAATTTTCCTCTCTAATCACCAATTTGATTTTCTGCCATGCTTCTATTTCTTTTTCCTTCTGATGTTTTCAGCTTTACAGTGGTGTTGTTTAGAACTTCAAAAAAGAAATTCTAGGCATTCTAGCATCTCTGCAAAAAAGAAATCAGGACAATAGTAATGGACATGGCAATAATAATAATCATATGATGTGGTTTTTAAACAAAAATAATTCATGATTCTAATAATATGTATTATTTTTAAAACTGTTCTTACTGCAAACATCCTTATAACATAAATTATGATAAAATATCCTGAGTTCAAGGAGTGTTAAAACAAAACAAAGCAAAATCATTCTTTGAAACTTCTGATTTGATGTTCTCTAATTATCATTTGAGTGGTATTAATCAATATTTTGGTTAATTGCACTCAATATCTGTGATTTCCCCCTCTTGTCCTATATTAAAACTATTAATAGTGGATTTTTTTTAATGCTGATTTTGCTGCCAGGCTCAATATCAAAGAAAACATATGTATGAAAAACAATGTTTTGTTTTTCTTTTTTTTTTTAATCTTTGAAAACAACTTCCTTGGGGTTATGAGGACACCTTGGAGCTTCTGAAAAGCTGGAATAAAAGTAGAGATTTATTTTGAGGGTTTTTTCTTTGTAAAGAAACAGATGGCCAAAAATACACTACAATGGAATAGGTAGGCTCTTAAAGAGCAATAAAAAGAATGCATTGGAATAATCAAATATCACACAAAGGAGTGAAAGATATTTAAGAGTCAAATATTACTGTAAGGCTCAAAAATCATCTTAACACACCAAAGGACTTAGAGAAATATCCATTCTCTCTATGGATGAGAAAAGTCCTACACAGGCGTTGTTCTTCCTGGTTTGCAAATTAAAAACTACGTTAGCCAATAGAAAAAACATTTAGATGTAAGAGACTTTAAAGACAAGTTATGAAACCACGTTTAGGCCAGAGGTAAAGGTTCAAGGAGAGATGAAGTATTCTGAGAGAGTTTGTAAAACAAACAATCTTATAGCCAATCACTCAGAAATACTGGCATTCCCTAAACAGAAATAATATGAATAATAATTCTAGTTAATAATCAATGGTAATAATTTTGCTTTCCAGAAATGATTTTGTTATTCCCCTAAAATCAATGACACTCATTTCACAGGTAGAAAAATACTATAGCTGTTTTATAAGCTAAGAAACAAAGAATCCGTTTTTTTCTCCCTACCCCCTCTCCCAAATGTCATATTTGAGTCTGCTCCAGAAGATGAACATCCCTTAATAAATTGTCCTGCTTTTCTGGAAGATGAAGGGGAAGGCAACAGAGGAACCTGTGTTCCTAGGTGGGGCTCACAGAATACGAGTGCAAATTTAGTTTTTCTCTCTAAGATAGGAAACAAAGTAAATATTCACAATTGTTGAATAATAGTAAGAGGAAACCTGAATACAACGAATGCCGTTTGAAATATATATTTTTATAGATGTGTTAAAAATAACAACCAGTGAAAGAGAAAAAGTTAATATGTATGAAGGCATTTGTCAGCCACTCATAAAAATCTTTGATAACAAGTACATGAAGTATTAAAATGTTTATACATTTGAGAAAATAGAAAAATTAATAAAAACAACTTTTACATTAAAAAAGAGATTTTAAGACTTTTTGTCTATTGAATAGCTCAATTTGCAATAGTGTTCATGGTACTTCCAAAGAAACTTACAGCTTCAGCAGTCTGTGATTATTTTCTCCCCTTTGCAAACTCTGTATATGTAACTGTAGGGCAATAGAAATGGAATTATTGTGCTAAAATAGAAGTGTCCTTTCTTGAAGTAACAGAAAAAAGATAATGTTTCCAACTACTAGTGGACAATGTATTTTACACTTACTATAAAAGTTGCTGCTACTGAAAATAGAGTGAATTAACTGTTACTCTGGGTATGTTCATGTAAATAGAACGATGTCTACAGATTCAAGTCCATATTGTCACTGGCTGGCAGTGGCACCATGTAGCGCATCACTGACCTCACACAATAGCTTCAAGTAGATAACATGACACCTTCTCTCTTCCTCAGCATCTGGGGCTTCCAAGAATTAATATGTTTCACTCTAAATCTTTTCATTTTTAAAAAGCAACTGCAGACAGAAAGAAAACACTAAGTAGTCATCTCCTTCCAGAAAGAATAACATCAGAATCAAAATTTAAGTAAAAGTAGCCTCACAAATGACCACTGGATTCACTGCACTGCTCTCCAGCCAACTTGAGTTAAACTGTAGAGCACTGAACCGAGGGAAGTCGGCACAGATGGACACATTGCAGGAACATTTACATAGATTTTGTCACCACTTACCTTAACCCAGGTTACAAAATTACTCTGACGTGCTTCATAGGGGCAGGAGCTTTCCCGATTCTGCTCCTCAGGTGTGTTCTGAGCTGCATTCTTACTCTTATGAAGATGAAGCACCACATTTTATCTTGATAACAGGCTCTAAGGCAATTTCACCTTGCAGGACTGTTACTCTGCAAAGATTGACTGAAGAAATTCTTGCTGGAACATACTTCTTTTTCTTTTATCTCCCAAACCCACCCTTGACTCAAAACCGTTACCTCTGTTAGGAGTCGTATTCACTAAGAACCAGAGCATTCTTAGATCTGCTGTCACTTGTAAGTCTCTTCAATACTTTTCCTCTTTTGAAGATTCTTTTAGTATACAATATTCTTTTTCCCATGCAATCTTTTAAGACATCTTATTAACTTTAGATCTCTCTTCAGCTTTCTCCTTAAAGTTCTATTTCTTGTATTCTTTTACACTTTTAAGTAGACAGAAGAAATTGACTTTAAAACTGTTATAGCTATGAAATGTGTTTTTATACCTTAACTAGTATCAGATTCTAGAAAAGTGACTGTATTCATTAAAAGAGAATAAACTTTCTCTTTAGTCTATTATTTGCAATGTGTCTATTTCTGTATCATAATATCTTTCAAAAAATAAAACTGCATTTAAAAAAGAAAAGTGATAGCATCAGATTGGTCACTAGAAAATATAGGGAATTTAATAGAATCAAAACCCAAAAAACAGTAAAGAGCTGCTCGGCGCTTAAGTAGTATGCAAATTGCTTTCTTTTAAATGGTAGCATGATAACAAACGATATTTCTGGATCTTGGCACATCAAACTACACACAGATGAAAGATGACTTAATTGCTTTGACCACAGTCCGAGTCAGAATAGCTCAGTTGGCAAATATAAAAATAGCTTAGTGTTATTTGAATTTGCATTTGAGAAAGCAGTGATTTCATTTTAATGCCCAAAGTCTAGGTAACAAAGCACCACACAGGTAGTGAAGGGCACCTCGCAAGAAAGAGATGCAATTCCTGACCATAGTGACTAAGGTTGCATAGGACACATTGATCTTGTCAGCTACACCCGTGTACATAGGAAATAACCCTGTCAGCATGGCGCCTTCACATTCAGATCACAGTATAGAGAGAGTTTATGTCTTTAGAAGCTTAGCAGTTAAGTGTTCACAGAGATTTGTTGCCTGTGCTATCACCTTTAAATAACCTCCTAAAAATCTTTTAATAATTCATTGTTATTCTGAAAGTCTAATGCACTGTTAATAGATTAAGTTGCTTCTCCTAATTTCACACACACAAAAATTTCTAATAAATAATCATAGCACAGTGAGTCTTTGCTATGTTGCAGTTCAAATAAAGTCAAAATATATAGAAGCGGAAAAATATGACATAAAGAATAGGAAATTCCTCTAGGTCCTATATTAAATGTGGATCTAAAGCAAATAATGATAAAAAAAATGAAGCATAGACTTTGTTTTCAAGGGGAATGATGTTTCTTTCTTATTTTCTAAACTTTGTAATCTAAACAGCAAACTTAATTCAGAAAAAAAAAACTACCCATAACTGATTATCATAAGCAGGATCATAGACTTTTAAATCAAAAGTCACTTGAGTTGGAAAAGGTTTAAGTTTTTTCAATAAATTATTTTTTATAATGACTATAAAAGTTATATAGTACACAGAGGCTATCTGGAAGCTAGACACTTTACTGTACCTGAATTGCAGGGATGCTTTCTGAGATATAAAGCTGACAATCAGACATCTGAATGTGACTGGCAAATAACAGTCCCTGAAAGATTAAATTGAGAATGCTAGTAACCTCAAAGGCAAAAGCCGTTGTTTCTTCACTTTGGAACCGGAGACACGGACAAGTGATAATACAAACACATATAAAGCAATCAAAAGAGAAAAGTCACATCCCAAAATTATGTGTCAAGACAAAAAAGGACCATTCTTACTCCCCCAAAATCTACATTGCTTCTGCTATTCAAAGAAAGTTCTATGGTTGTGTTAAAAAATAGACCCAAAGTGGCTTCATGTACAAAGTAAAGCTGAATTACTCTTCAATGAAATTCAGTACTTAGCTATTGTTTGCAATAGGATCATATTGTAGCTTTGTTTAATTTTTTTATTTTAAAGAGAAAAAACTAGCAAAAACCATGAAAACAAAACCAAAAACAACCAAAATGATATACGATCTCAAAACAAAATGATAGGAATTAGCAGTGGTTGCTATGTTACATACTGTTATCTTCAGTGAAGTTGCTCAGTCCACCAGATGTAAGAACATAAGATTGACACATTGTGTTTTTAATGTCATAAATTTTCTTTAGAAATTTAATAACTAATAAAGAATGGCAGATATTTGTGACTAAACAAAGAAAAACTATTGCTTATACATGTCATTATTACTTTAAACACACTCTTTACCAAAGCAACATGAAAGGAAACTGCTTATGGTGATGAAATTTGGGGGCAACTTTTGCTGAGCTAGTATTTAGAATTAGGAAAACTACTCTAAATATTTTTAAACGGAGAGAAGAATGAATAATGAAACAAAACACATAGCAGAAATATGGGAACCGAACCCTATCCCATGCACAAACAAGTCCACTGACCTACACCCCCAGCCCACTTTTTAAATCACATAAGGTTAAAAAACTTAAGATTTTGTTGTTAGTTTTTTCAATTGTTAATTGAAAGCATGCCTAGAAAAGACAGTAAGTATCTTTCACCCATAATCTCTTCATTTTTGTTACTTAAAGAAATTTATAATAAATTTCACATGTGACCTTTTAATCTCCATTCCCAGAAGGCAACAGGTTAAATGTTCAGTCAGCTTTCAGATTTTCTCCTGTATGGATCCACTCACCAAAATAATAAAATATAATAAAACGGGGAAGACAATTGTTAATGGGTTGGTTTCTTTGATTTGCAGCTGCTCCTGCGAAGGCAGACTCCTTCATCTGGCCTTTATGAGTGATTCTCAGCCCTGCTTTCGCTTATGTCTAGCTGTCGCCCAAGGCCTCATGCAGTCACGGGGGCTCGCTCCTAGTTTGTGACTGACTCATGGTCCAGTGCTGAGATTATGGGTGCGAATGGGCCACCCAACCTGGTTGGGGAGCCTGCATACAATGTAAGGGAGGGAGAGAGGGCAGCCTGCGGCTTCTCCCTTTTTGCTCTTGCTGCTTGTGCTGCTGTCCACTACCAGGAACTGTTTCCCTCTGCCACCTTGGAGCCACCGAGTACGGACTGAAACCTCCCCAAACTGTGAGCTAAACAAACCTTTCCTTCCGTAATTCTGGGTGTAATGAGAGAAAAGTAGCCAACACAAGCCCCATATTATATTCAAATGAATCAATGCACCGTCTTTTCTCCTGGAGGCCCGATGTTGGATTATCACCACCAGGTGCAGCTCCTGCCTGAGCTCGGATTTGCCTGTCTTCCCTGTGTTCATCACCAAGTCGCACTCCAGCAGTGGGAAGCTTATGCGGTCACCACCAGGTCCACAGAGATCAGATACAGATTTTGGATTCCTGTCAGCACAGCGTTGTAGATTGATGTAAATCCCAAAACCATCTGAAATTTTGTGCTCAGGGACCCACCGTGTCCTGTGTTTATCATCTGGAATGCTGGAAAGGGACACATACTTTATTCAAATACTGAATATGACCATGTTACATCCTCCTTCTTGCTTTTTCAACTTAACAATGTATCAGAAATGTCTTTCTAGCTCATTTGTTATAAAAACCTAACTATTACAGTTGCTATTTATAACAGCATATTGTTTTACAAATTAGAGGCACCACAATATATGTCTATTTGCTTATCAGAGAACATTTAGGTTTTTCATATCTTCTGTCCTTTAAGAAAATTCTACTATAGGTAGCTACATGTCCTCAAGCCATTATATCTGTAAGATGGAGTCATAGATATTGGACACCAGTCATCTTTCTTTCCCAAAGTTTCTTACCAATTTTTACTACAACTCTTTCTTACAAACTTGTATACTGTTATTTTTTAACATTTGACTTTCAAATGTTTGCATTTTCTTTGTATTATTGATCGTCAACACTTTATATCATTTTGAACATTTATAGCTCTTCTGCTAATTGTCTAATTAAGTTTTTTCTATTTTTGTACTAGATAACTTCTCATTTTCTAAAGGCTATTTGTGCTTGATGTGTTGTATTTGTGTGTTGACTTCATTGATGGTTTTATCCTTCCTAGAACAAGAATTTTAATGTTTTTTTATATTTATAAATATGTCAACCTTTGGGATTTCTTGGGTTTTCTCTTATTCAGAAAAATGATTCCACAAAATGTCTATAGAAATATCTATTCTGATATAGTGTTGTAGTTTCATTACTTTAAGTGTATTTCTCAATCTATAGTATTGATTTAATTTTAATTGTAATAAAATAATAACTTGATACCCTTTCCTGATAAGTAACTAAGTTAGTAAATGACAGCAGGAGGGATGTATGATAAATTTAGACATGGGACATACATTGTCTCCATAAATCTTTCATTAAGAGATTAACTCAAGTGTCCATTGAAAACTGCCTGATGGACCATCAGCAATGGAAATAATAACACCATTGGCACCCTGAGCCACTAGAAGGTACATGCAACGGTCACACTAAGAGGGATGACAGAGCTACAGTCATGGACCTTTTATATTCATGATGTAGAAGAAAATTGGTACCATCATTTATTTACAAAATGTCACTAAATGGAAAGGCATGCTCCCCACATCTGGAAGCATTATCATAGGAGCTTACTGTGAAGGCTAGAAACATAGGACACCTACTTTGAGCCCACTCCATGGTCTTCTCTCTAGCCAGATACAAGTTACATCAATCACATTACACTACAGTGACCACTTTGTAACAGAATAGAGACAAATTCATTCAGTCTAAGATAGCAAAAAAGAGAGCAAGCAGTCCTCAAAAGGGCAGCACAGGTGCTCGTAACAGGAGAAAGGAGACACGGTAGTGGGTTGGTCCCTGAGTGTAAAGTGTCAAGGCACCTACAATGCTTGCTCGTGAAAGATGCTCTGAAATTTGTCAGTATCTGAAAGTTGTGATACAAAAACACTAATAAAATATAAACTAACAATGATAACAAAATGTGACTGAACTGCTTTAAGAAAATAAAAAAGTTCAAGAGCGTTCATATATTGTTTTGTTGTATAAAAAATCCTCTCTACTTTCAGTTAATACTCTGGGAGAGTTAGAAGATATGTACATGATTGATGTGTTCATTGCCCTCAAATCTTTTACTTTTCCAACACTTCACTTTCTGAGCCCCCTTCCCTCTTGGCTTCCCATTCTTGAAAATATGGGAAGCAACTGAAGGTAGTAAAAATGTTTCATTCTTTGGTTTACAAAATAATCTTTCTGTAGAACTTCAGGCTGTGGTGGCAGAGGAATGTTTTGTTGTTTGTTTGTTTGTTTGTTTGTTTTCAGAAGCACCTATGGTCCAGGAGGTTTTTAAACTACTTTTGAGACTAGCTTTGATGTCTACAGTCCAGTGACATGCTAATGCACATTTTCCACATGGGCAGTGCAGTACGTTAGTACCACAACCCTGTTTGCCAGCCAACAATATCAGATGGACCCTGAGGAGACAGATAAGAGACATCGCCTTAGAGGATGTCATTTGCATGTCGTGACATTACTGTTATGATTCTTTGCAACTGTTGATTTCCTTTTTTCAGCAATTGCTTGCCTTTGTGTATACAGCATGTACTTGTGTATGTGTGTGTGTGTGTGTGTTTTCCAAAGTGGACAATTCCATCAGTAGTTTTCAGCCAAATGCAATAACAGAAAAGCCAAGGTGAATGATTCTTAAACATGAGTGTAAATGATTATATGCAACAATACTTCTTTGCTAGCATAGATCAAATGACCTCATCAAAAATGTTTGAGAAGGTGTCAAATTTATCCATGCTAAATTTCAAATTTTAACTGTGAAAAGCTCTCTAACTAACCATCTGTTTATCTGGTTTCTCCTATATATAATCAAATTTCCTTCAAACAGGAGCTCTTACATTGACAGAGTAAATGAGTCCAAATATTTGGCTTAATAGATCATCACTTTAATTAATCAAATAAAATTAATCTTTCAACTGAAGTGATGCTTACACTTGTCTGTTTGATCTACAATTTTTGAAGGATATTCATAATATTTTGTACACTAAAAAAATCATATCTACTTTTACTTGGTTTCAAGCACTTGCACTGTGTATACAATCATAGACTAGAAATGTTTTAATACATATATCATCTCTGATTTTATTTTGAGTAGGGGATTGCATTTCTATTTGCTTTGTTTTTACTCTTGTTTTGCACATGTTAAACTAATGCCCTATCACTGAGTTACACCCCAAACTCTGTAAGTTGTACTGCATTTCATTCTTATTTATAAAGGGAACAAGCTGCAAAAAATACTCAAAACTTTAGAAACATTTAAATCATAAAAATATTAGGCATCTATGTCTTTATTATATGCAAATAAATTTTTGGCAAATTGCTTGCCTCCAGACCACATTTAAGGATCCAAAAACCTAAATTAAATACTCTATAAGGTTAAATGATGGGAAAGTTGCTAAGAAGACCAGGAGTTACTGAGAAAAAAGAGCTGCACTTACGGTAACTGGCAAAGGGCAGTGAGGAAGTAGAATTTACACTGTCATTGATCACTTTAAATATTCTCTTTTCTGTTGCACACTGTAAATGCCACAAAATCATGAAGAGAACTCCTTTTAATAAAAATATTCATATTTAAAGAAAAATGTTTTAAATATTAGGGTATTTCGTTAATGGAACCCTTGGTTTTTCATTAGCCGATTCCAGAGAGCACCAATCTTGCAGTATCTTTTGCATAAAAAGAATAGTACAAATATTTATTTGGAAGCTAATCTTCGAGTTCATTTATTCCATCAAATTAACACTCTATTATAAATTTTAAAATCATATTTTATCGTAAGTCCCCAGCAAAATAGCTATATTGTATCTAAATAGATAAAATCTATGTGTTTGTAAATATATATCTATTTACAAATAATTCGCTCCAGGATTGTGTGCGACAACTTTCAGTGATCATAAATGCCTAGATAATGTTTTTAATCATAATCAACCTATCATTAAATAACTTTTGAGGTGTAAAAGTTCGTCTTTCACATGAACACGGTATTTCACGTTCACCGTTTAAGTACTATCATCCACCTCGATATTCTCTTCATTGTCAGAAGATGGCGCTGTGGGTTTTAAATCACTGAGCTGAAACTCTCGAAGTCCGGCTCTGAATTTTTAGAGGGTCCCCCCCACCCCATATTTTTGCACATTCGAAGAGCGCTAAACGTGTTCACTTCTTTAGTCGAATAATTTTAAATTTCAATTTTTTGAATTTTTTAACATTCCATGAAGATAAAATTCCAGGAGGAATTAAAGTGGAATCCAAGCCTCTAAGAGCCTGACCCAAGCACCGAAGGTGGGAGTGGATTATTCATGAACAAAATCTTTTCCTAGCTTTTCACGCTCTTTATCCGCATATCTCACTCACATCGTTGGCAGAAGGTTCGGCAGTGAAACTGAGCGGCCAGGTTATTCGCTTGCCATAGAGATCACCTAGCCTTAAAAGTCACCAAGAGAGGGCAAAAGTAGAGAAGGCGCTGGATGAGCCCTTCACGGTGGGCTCTGCAACTGCTTTGCGCGCGTTGGGCTGAGAAGGTTGCTTCTCAGGTTCTATTCTGTGTGTCTTCAAACTTTGGCAAGCTTGTCACCAAACAGTAGTGGAGATGGACTTCTTTTCTTTAAAATGATTAGGAAACCTCTTCTCCGAAGAACTTTCACTAAGTTCCCATTTTCGCAGGGTGGAAATCCTTGTACTGGCGAACACCTGGTGTCTGAGTTCGAGGCGCACGCCAGGAAGAGCCCGCTCCTGCAGCTCTGCGGGCCCTTGCTTCTTCGCTGCCCTGCTCCTCAGTCCCACGGGCCCCCGGACACGCGTGGACGCCGCGTCTCTTCGGGGAGCTCTATAGGACCTTAGCAGAAGCTAGGAAAATCCTGACGCCAAAAAGCTTAACCCTGGGGACCGAACCGGCTGGAATCTTTCTGCCACCGTGCAGATCGGGGCCTCCCAAACTGGGCAGGAGTGAAGGATGGCGAATTCGCCCTAAGACAGGCGCCTGCGCTGCTCTGATTTTAAACTGACCCTGAGGCCACGAGACAGCGCAGTGTGGGGGAGGCAAATGCAACTTCAAGGTCAACGTGCTTGTGGCTAGCGCTGCAGGGAGCCCGGGAGCTCGGTGCCTGGAGCACTTCAGCAGGTCCCGCTCCCGCGCGCAGACCTAGGCAGGAGAGACCGCTGAGACCGCACCGCCTACAGCTGTGCCTTTCTCAGAAAGGCCCCCACTGCGAGTCCCAGACGCGAACTTTGCTACAGACTGAAGTTCTGTGGGTGGGGTGCGGGAGGGAAGGGGAGGCGGATGCCAGGGCTCGGACGGAATTCGCATTTTCAGAGGAGCACCCAACTTAGAGTTGACCTTATTTTTACCAAACTATGTTTTTATTTTTGAAATGTTCTCAAATAGACAAACTGAAAACACCCAAACACAATTCTCCCTCTCAGAAAACACACAGAGCCACCCAAATCCAGGCTTTTGTCTGTTTAATCTAGAGAAGCAGTTAATTACTTCACCAGAGCTATGGAAATAACAGTAGCACTTCCGGCTTTGCCCTTCAAAGGTAGATTGTGCTCCTTTATGCTTTCCTTGAGTCTCTTATTTCAAAATTTAAGCAAATATTAGGATGGTATCTAAGAAATATAAATATAACCTTAATATTTCTTTGGTCTGAAACACAGCGTTCTAATTTCGAGGCAGTGCTGCTTGCTGAATATTTTAAAATCCTTTTAAAATGGTAGGTGTGTTTCCTCTGGCAATAAGAACACAGTATTCACCTTTAGGCAAGGTGCTTTGGGATGTGTTTATACTACGTGTACTTAGAGTCCAACCTTCACCGGTAAATACTTCCTTTCCTGTTGCATTGTTCACCGGCCTCGTTGAGTCACCAGCCCAACACCAGCGCGGGGGACTGGGTGGTCCCCTCAGCGGACTGCAGGCGGGCAGGTCTGGCAGAGGACAGTCCCTGTGTCTTCTGTCTCTCAACTGTTTCAGGGACTTTCAGCGCCCTTCTGTGAAACTGCAGCGCCAGGATTTCCTTCCTGAGGGTTCGTTCTCAGGGGTCGTCTGCGGGTCAGGACGGGTGGCCCTGGGTGACTTCCCACCCTCCTACTGCTGGGTCAGGGGGTGGCCCTGGGTGACTCCCCACCCTCCTACTGCTGAGCAAAAGGGAGGCCCCTTCTTCGCTTTCCCTTTTGCCGGCCTTGGCCTTTCCTGATTCTTGGCTGGACAAAGCTCCCGCGCACAGTTCTGCTGAGCGCCATCGCCCGGGACATGCAGTGCACGGCTGAGGGGGGATGGAAACCCGCTCCCACCCACGCGGGAAGTGGAAGCTAAGGCTGTGTCTTAGGGCCGGGTGCGTTTATACCTGGAAACATCGGGCAGATGTGTTTTCATTGCCCGGTGACATAAATGCAGTGTTAAGTGCCTGACAACTTCACAGAAGCAATGAGCAAAAGTTTATGAATGCATAAAGCTCAAAGACCATTTCCTGACAGTTGTTTTAAGGACCGAGTTTAGAGCTTCTATAAATTCTCCGGTCGTTTCTCAAAGCAAAAATTCTAGCAACTATTAAGCAGTCACCTCCTCCTGGGAGACATGGAGGATTTTCTGGACTCCCAAAGAGCGTGTTTGGTTCCTACTGAGGGAAATGAAGGTGAGTGAAAGTTTGCTCCAGAGGTTTAGACAGTTGTGGAAAGTGGACCGAGGGAGCAAGAGGTCGGGAAGGCGGGGCAGGAAGGGAAGAATGTTGCCCTCCGGGCTGCGTTATCTGGTTGATAGCAAAAGCAAGATCGTGTGTGAAGGTGCATTGTCAACCCTGGACAAGCAGTGCCTCGGTCACACCCTTGTTCTAGCACACTGACCCTCCAGGGCACAACCCACAAAGCACCAGTCACTAAACCTGTGCTTCCACCAGGCCCGAACCTTGTGAATCTTTTGCCCTTCAAGTGCCCACTACAGACCGGCAGGAGTCCAAAAGCCTTGAGGAGAGTTCCAGCCTATAGGAAATGCAGGCTGAATGGAGAATTAAGTCAGGCAACAGGGACAGGGGTATGTGGTCATTCTGCCCAGAGCCACAACCTCCTTGAAGTAGCCGCAGGGATTTGGCTGTGTTAGCATCATCAGGCACACAGGACCTTCATTTATGATCCCAGTGAAAACAAAACTGCTAGTTGAAAAACAATAACACTAACCTGGCTTTGGATTCCTAAAGGGGGAGAGGTTAACAGCTGCTAGCACCAGGGAGGGGAGGAGCCAGGCAAGCAGAGATTCAGGGGCCGCCCTACATGTCTAGTAGCCTTCAGGTCTCCAGAGAGAGGCACCTTCAGATGTGCCTGCCTGGATCCCAGGCAACGGAGCTTCCTACAGCCTGTCTGCTCTTCCCCTGCCTACGGGAGGGAGCAGGAGTTCAGGTTACTCACCAGGACTGCTTAGCGTTTTGTCCCCTGCAGACTGGATATCACGCAATTGTTTTGGCAAGATAGACTGGGCCCCTTGTCATGCTTTCCAGGTGAAAAAGCACACATTTCAGTATGGCTCTCAACCTTCCTTCTTAGGGAAGGCATCCAACTGCTCAGATATTACCATTCAAAAATAGGTTCTGTGGAGAACCTCATTTGTGAATCTATTACAGAGATTAATAGATTATTTCTCCTTTTTCAACTAATTCTCAGTGGGGAAATTTAACCATATGGTAAGGAGAGAATTAGAATTTCATCACATTAGAGGAAAATGTAATGAAAAGAGTCCAACACCTGGGGCCAACGCTGAAAGCCACAATTAAAAGATTTTTAATGAAACCAGAGAAGCCGAGAACTGCACAGCCTTCAGTAAGTCTGCCACACAAGAAAGAATTGCTGGAGGTGTTGGGAAATATTGTTTTTACTTATGTCATAAGGATGAAAACCAGCTGCTAAATACCATGTGCTCCGAGAAAGACCAAACTCAGGAGCCAGAGGGCCGCATGTAGCCATCTCCCATCCGGAAAGGGGCACTTGGTCTCGCAGCTCTCCGCTTAACTAGCTCTCCAGGTACGAGCCAGGCACATCCCGCGTCCCCACAGGGCGCTCTGGCTGTGCAGTTACTTTTTCTGCCTGTACGCACACAGGCCCCCCCACTTGGTGTGTGGAAGGATTTGACTTCTGGTGTTGGCTCTTGCGATGCACCTGCATTTTAATCTTGAAAGTTTGAGAAACCTGTTTCTTCCTGTTTGGGAAATCGTGTCCTTTGTGATTTAGCAGCTCTTCGTAGGGCACTGCACAACACCCCCAGCTCCTTCCACTAATTATTTTTAATAAATCAGATGGACTGCATAATCAACTCGGTCTTCATTGTGTTTGTTTGTTTGTTCTTTTTCTTTCTCGTTCGGATAGGAAAGGGGTAGTGGACGGTGAGGGGAGGCAGCGTGCTGGGAGGGCGAGGGCTTTGCTGTCTTACTAGCTGAAAATCTACGGTGAATTTGGGGTCAGACAGCTTGAACACCACCTTCCCCGGAAAGTCTCTCCTCCAAAATCAGAGCCTAGACTTCCTATAAGCAGGGGTAGAGCGTAATCCTCGCCTGGAAGGGTAATTTAGCACAAGCTGAGACAGCAGCGGCGAGGGAAGGGCAGTGGGGGTGGGGTGCAGTGGGTGGGGGCGTCTGCTGTTCCCGGGACTCCCAGGTTTCGCAGCCGATCTACAATTTGCTGCAGGAGCAAAGAACATCCTCGACTCTAAGTAGGGCTTTTAGTGTGCTCATTGATGAGTAAAAGTCGCCACACATGTCAAGCTAAAGGCAGTTGTTGGGTTACTAACAGGACCCAGCGCCTTGCAAACATATGCGCTAAGCTGTGTATACAGATGGCAGGCCGAATAATGGAGCAGGCGCCTTGTATAAAGCTCTAGCTGCTGCCTGTCTTCAGACCTGGGAAATGAAACTATTCAGACTCGCGGCCAGATAGCGCCCGCGATTGTTTGTTACCGTTTTAATCCTATTAATTAAAACGTTAACCTGATTGGGTAGAAAGCGCTGTCCCAACAGGCGAGTCTTCTTCATAATAACCTACTCAGAGATAATGATGTAAAAGACTCCCCCGTCTGTGGCAGCGGCTGGCTGATGGGTCCGGAAATCTCCTGAAGGTGAATCCAAGCAAGATAAACGGTGCGGAGAGCAGGCGCGGGGCCGGGCTCCGAGCGGCGGCGGCTCCTCTCCCTCTGCGCCCAGCCTCCCACCATGCGGGGCCGCGGCCCATGGTGAGCCCCAGCAGGCAGCACCGTCGGCTGGAGACGAAGAAGAAGAAGAGGAGGCGGCGGCGAGCGCGGGGGAAGGTGAAAAAGAAAAAGAAAGAAGGGGAGCGGGCTGCCGGCAGCAGCGGGACCCGCGCGCGCCCCAGCCCCGGAGCCCCGCTCGCGAGCGGCTGCCCGGCCGCCTGAGTCCCGAGGCCAGGCGGCGGCGGCGGCGGGGGCGGGGGCGGTGGCCCGGACCGCGCCGGCCCCGGACCATGGAGCGCGGGCTGCACCTCGGCGCGGCGGCCGCGGGCGAAGACGACCTCTTCCTGCACAAGAGCCTGGGCGCCTCCGCCACCAAGCGCTTGGAGGCGGCTTTCCGCCCCACGCCCCCGGGCATGGACCTGAGCCTGGCGCCGCCGCCGCGGGAGCGCCCCGCGTCGTCGTCCTCGTCGCCCCTGGGCTGCTTCGAGCCGGCTGACCCCGAGGGGGCCGGGCTGCTGCTGCCGCCGCCGGGCGGCGGAGGCGGCGGCGGCGCGGGCGGCGGCGGGGCGAGCGTGCCCGGGCTGCTCGCGGGCTCGGCCGGCGTCGGGGGCGACCCCAGCCTGGGCAGCCTGCCGGCCGGCGCCGCCCTGTGCCTCAAATTCGGCGAGAGCGCGAGCCGCGCCGCGGTGGCCGAGAGCAGCGGCGGCGAGCAGAGCCCCGACGACGACAGCGACGGGCGCTGCGAGCTGGTGCTGCGGGCCGGGAGCGCCGACCCCAGGGCCTCCCCGGGCGCGGGGGGCGGCGGCGCCAAGGCGGCGGAGGGCTGCTCCACCGCCCACCCGCACGGCGGCGGCGCTGCCCCGGGGGGCCCCGGCGGCGCGGGCAGCGGCGGCGCGGGCGGCAGCGGCGGCGGCGGCGGGGGCAGCAGCAAGAAATCCAAAGAGCAGAAGGCGCTGCGACTCAACATCAACGCCCGGGAGCGCCGGAGGATGCACGACCTGAACGACGCGCTGGACGAGCTGCGCGCGGTCATCCCCTACGCGCACAGCCCCTCGGTGCGGAAGCTCTCCAAGATCGCCACGCTGCTGCTCGCCAAGAACTACATCCTTATGCAAGCGCAGGCCCTGGAGGAGATGCGGCGCCTCGTCGCCTACCTCAACCAGGGCCAGGCCATCTCCGCAGCCTCCCTGCCCAGCTCGGCGGCGGCGGCAGCCGCGGCCGCTGCCCTGCACCCTGCCCTCGGCGCCTACGAGCAGGCGGCAGGCTACCCGTTCAGCGCGGGGCTGCCCCCCGCCGCCTCCTGTCCCGAGAAGTGCGCCCTGTTCAACAGCGTGTCCTCCAGCCTCTGCAAACAGTGCACGGAGAAGCCTTAAACACACAAGACCGACCCAAAAGCTAGAGAAGAGCGGAAAGCTGCTCCCCACCCCTTTCCTTTTGGTTTTCTCGGAGTTGTGAAGCACTTGCAGAGCAAACAAAAGCAGAGACAAGACTGAGAAGTATCAGAGACAAACGGGACTTTCAGCCTTGATGTCCCCAGAATCTCTGTCTTTGGGTGGGGAGGGAGGGAGGCGGGAGGTGGGGTAGGGATGGAGGACGGATGTCTGTTTTTCTCAGAAAAGTGGCAACTTTGCTGGCGGCCTTGGAGGCGGCGAGGAAGCGGAGTTTTCCTTAAAGGTGAAAAGAAAAGTTGACAAGTCGTGCTTGGTTATTAAGCTTGGAGAATACTGAATGGCAAAAACACTAATCCTACTAATAGTTGTGAATTTGGTTAGTGCAGAAGGGGAGAGGAGTCCAGGGTTGGGAGGCAGGTGGGACGGAATATTCATTCCGACAAATCAGAAAGGGCACTTGAAAATACGTTTTGATTCTGAGCCAGGAGCTAACTTGAAATGTAGACTGATTTAAGTGCGGGGTGGGGGGAGACATGTTGCTATGAAAGACTTGTATTTTTTATTGTATCTGAACTTTAATCCTGTGAAAATGCTCTGTTTTGGCGAGAGTGATATGAAAAACTGTGGCTGAAAGAATTGCATTTAAGAAATATTTATGTGCACCTTGTTACTTTCGACTCTGCAATGATGTATTAACAATTCATGATATTTATTTGTTATTCTTCAATGGCCCTTCCATATCAACAGTATTTATCATGTGTTAAGGTCATGGGTCTTATGTGCAGATTTTTTTTAATGCCTCTAAAATTGTTTTATAGATTAACTTATACTGTGTGCCAAGTGTTTAAAGGTTTATTTGCCAACAAGTATGAAGAGAAATATTGATGTATCTGAGCTGCTTAGGTTTATGAAAGGTCACCTGGATATTTTCAGTTGCATCATCCCTGTATTTCAATTGAGCTTTAATAAATTGCTTTAGTCCAAAAATTACAGGAAAGCTGTATTCTTAATTGATGAATTGACTGATCTCTTTTTTGAAAGGGGACTTATTTGCATTCCAAAAGGGAAAGAAAACATCACAGCAATAGCTCCTATATAAGTAAGAACATGCTTAGCAAATATTTTTTCCAGGTTGTGCTGTGCATTTTCAAAAGGTCTAATTTAATTACTTTTAAAATATATGTACTATATAAGTTATGTTAACTGTGGAGAATTATTTAAGTTTAAAGACTGGTTTGATTTGCCTATGGTGTGAAATCCTTTGTTATTTTTCTAAAAAAAATTAAAAAGAAATAAAATAAAAGTAAAGGAGAGCAAGAAGCTATTTACCCAAAGTGAGCTTTCAGTTTTAGTTTGCATGGCTATTTGCCTGCCTTTCCATTCTATGAAAATCAAGAAAACTTTTTTTAAAGAGGGAGTCCTGCTATTTTCCACTCCTTGCAGATAATACGAATTCAGTTTGTCAGGCTGGGTGGTGAGTTGGGAGTTCTGGTGGATCTCGTGGTGAGCTTTGGATGTGTAAAAGAATGATATATATATATATATATATATATATATATATATAAATATATATATTAAATAGGTCAATCAGACAATGACAGCTATGTATGACCATTTGTATGTGTATCTATGTCAGAAAGAATCTTTATTAAAGTATTTTGATCAAACATTTTATTATGCTGTGCTTTGTGGAAGGAATAATCTCTTTTCTGTGTTACTCTTTGCTTGAAAGGTAACAAAAAGGAAGGAGTTACAGAGAAGGTAGAACTAAAGTGGTTCAGGGATGCATAGCGAGAAGTAGCCTTAGTTCTCTTATTTACTTGCTAAAAAGACAGTAGCTGAGCCTCACCACCTGAAGAATGATGAGTGGGGTCAGTGATAGGACCTAGAAGAAATACAGAGTTCCTTGGCCATTGGCATGGACCTAGAAGGCCATACTGTCCCTGAAATTGTTTTACACTTGTATGTATCGATGCCTATTCAAGGGGCTACCAAAGTGGGTAGAGTTTCTTAAAGTTCTTAAGCAAAGTTCTTGCCTCCAAATGACTGAAGGCCAAGAACAGATGGATTTGGATTCTCTGAGCACTGCTTCAATTAAATCACTTTTTGTGACAAAAAAATCCAGTGGGCTGAACTAGACTATTGTAACTATTACCAGAGTTTGCCATAAGTGTTGCTTGACATTGAAATTTTTAGATACTTGAATTAGGTTGGGCATGGATTTTACTAAAGAATGACATACACACTTTTATTTGGACATGTATATTGCCCTCGACTGTAGAGGGTATAATCTGTAGGGGAGAGGAAGTAGTAGAGATGGTGGTGACCACAGTGTTGATACAGTGGTAAAATGTTAGTGTTTCCTCTGTACCCAGTGTGCTAAATGTGTTTTTGTCTGTGTAGCCTCACCTCATAAAGATATCCCCAAATGCCATCAAACCTAGTGGGGGGTCAGGGGATATTTTCTGCTCCACTTGCTATCAAAGAAGATTAATCAGAACCTGTAACTTTTCAGAAAACATCACAGCAAAGGGCCTTGAAGCTGGAGCCCTCCCAGTCTGGGAATGGGGGTAGAGAGAGGGGAGAGACTGGGCAGCCCCCAGGCAGGGGGGGGGACCTGTCTCTCAGCATTTACCAGACAAAGCCTGGGTGCGTCTAATTATGATTATTAAAACAATTTCCATGACGATGTCTAATATTATGTTAATTTGAAAACAACTGTGTATGAAAACTGTCGACTATAATACCTAAATTCATTTAATGAAACACATCGTTAAGGCAATTAAACCTCCTGGATGTGATTAAGAAACATAATTACGACACTGTTCTGCGCCATAATTGGGTGTCTTTAATCAAGGGGTAAAGTGATCAGCAACACAGCCATTAGTTTGTATTGTTCTGGCCCTGCTGTCCATCATTCTGATTAGGAATTAACCACAGCCACCACCAGTCCTCTTTTCTCTCTCTTTTGCATATTAACATCGTAGGGGACACATTTGCTGCAAGATTTACAGCTTAATATTTCTCGTTGTTAAGAAGACCTCTTCGAAATACTTCCTCTATAACCTCTGTGCTGTTCAATTATTATTAGAAATTGAAAAGAATAACAAATTTTGAACTTCAGAAAAAAAAAGTACCCTTCTCTCTCACCCTTTAGTCAACAGGCCTCCAGGCCTTAGTCCTGAGGAAATGGAAAGAGGTGAAGGTGGGGACTGGAGGGGATGTGAGGGTAAATTGAAATGTCAGATGATTAGTTATAACTATGAAATGTAGCAGGGTTAGTGATATTTATTTTCATTTTAATAATTTCAGACAAGTCGGCCTTCTTTCCAGATGCAGGAGTTAGTCCTATGAATAACCCTGGGACACTGAATGAACAGAGGAGAGATCCTTGGATTTATCTAAGTGTCTCTGTCTGCCCTAACTACAGCCTTTCCAAAGTTCTTCAACAGCAGTGTTGAGAGCAAAATACCAGTGGTTCAAAAGACAACTGCTTCCCCTTCCTGACAAGCTATCCCTGCCCAGGGCCACTTTTCTTCTGAGGTCCTGCCTAGTCCAAGAGTTGGCCCAAACCCAAGTGGCCCCAGATATCTGTCCTGCATGGAGCACCCAAGTAAGAGTGGGTGCCTGAACACCTGGGGACTCAGTGTGCTGTTGCTGAAGTGCCTTTGGCCTCACCAGACAGCCCAGAGCCCTAAGACAGCACATACAAAGGCTAGCTGGAAGCCGCACTGCATCTTGGGGCATTTGGGGAATTGCTCCCGGGTGCACCCCTTAAGGCTGATCTGCTCAGGTTGTTTAGGGAACTGGGACTTAAGAGTTCCACTTGGTTTTTTAGTTCCTCGTTGGTCTTTTCCTCAATTTGACTCTGGGCATTAACAGAAGCTTTTGGCTTTTCATTTATTACTACAGTACCACTCAATGATGGCCTTTAAACCCTCCACTACCTCTCCCTCCCTCTCTTGGTGGTGAGCTCTTGGCTGTGCAACTGCATAACCCCTCCAAGCTCCTGTATTGCTCTGACATCTTTCTCCCTCCAGTTCTCCCTACTACTCATCCTCACAGCCTGCAGTCCACCCAGGAGGGCAGAGGCTCCCTCCATTCCCTTTTCCACTCACTTTTCATCTCTGAAGCCAAACCGGACCGTTTCTCTGTGACCCCAAACCTGAGACTGCTCCAGGATGAGTGGCATTGACTTTTCCAATGCAATGACTTATGAAAGACATAATCATGTGTTAAATTGAGTCCTCCGTTTAACTATTAATGGTGTGCTCTGGGCACATTTACGTATTAGATGCTATGGTAACTAATTACCACTAGGAAAAGGAGTATAATACACTTCCTAGACTTTGAAAAATACTGATGAGAGTTCGCTTCCCGGCTCACAGCACACTGGCGGTTTTGCCTGGCAGAGCGAGGGGAGAGCGGAGAGTGCTCCTGCAAGCGTGAGGTAGTGAGTCCTGGTCGGGAGAAGCTCCCTGGTCAAACCTTTAATGAAAATGTGATTCTTTCCGCCTGGGAAACTGAGTGCGTGAGTGTGTGTGTGTGTGTGTGTGTGTGTGTGTGTGTGTGTGTTTGTGGTCTGAGCATCTATATGAAATTAAATTGCAAAATCTAAACATCAGAAACATAAATAAGTTTTATATTAATTAAAGCGCGGGCCATACTAAATTATTCACGTGCCAAGTAACTTTACATCAATTAACATTTTCTGTTGTGTTGGCAAAATAACTGAGCCTGTCTCTGGTGTGCTCTGCTTTGGCATTTATAACTCCAGTGCCCCTGGATTTGCCAAGCCAATGAGCTGCAGGTTGATTTAAACTCAGCCTTTTAAATCAAAATTAGGCACAGTAGGTGGGAAATTAGGAGACAGCAACTTCGCTTTAAAAGTAGAAACAACTTTCAGGATGAGAACACCCCCCCAACAGATCTCCAGCTCTTGCGGTCCTCAGATGTGGTGACTAGAACCAGGGGCTAGGCAGGGTGACACGGGGTCTGCTTCTGACCCCAGTCCTGGGCAAGCACAGAGCTGCAGGACGGAAGAGAAGGCCTTTCAGCAGGCTGGCCAGCCAGAGGCTGCAGATGAAGGAAGGGCTTAAGCCCTCCACAGCAGGCTTGCCCACGGGCGTTCTTCTTACTCCTGGCCTGAGATACTGGGGGAGCAGAGCACCGCTTTTCTGGACTTCCCCTGGCTTGGCTTTTCAGGCCCTTCCTGTCAGCGCTATTACCTTTAACCTCCTAGTATCTTGTAACAGAAATCAAACTTGAGGGACTCCCCCTTGAACTTTCTTTTAGGGATGTCCTTAGGATTTTGCCCTTCTGCATCACTCTGCACGGGCTGGGAATGCAGTCACACTGCCAGGCTCCTAGGCAGCACACCGCCAAGCCCAGGAATTGTGCCTCAAATTAAACCCCAAAGAACTTTTTCTCATTTTGGCAGGGGAACATTTTGCTTGCATTTCTACAGGCTTGATTTAAAATCCATCAGTTTTCCTAAATTACTAATCTTAATGCGATCCAGGGGACTTTTTTGACTTGATGCAAAACAACAGAGGGTGGGAAAAGAGAGAGAGAGAGAGAGAGAGAGAGAGAGAGAGAGAGAGAGAGAGTAGAGTGCAAAAGGGAAGAGGATTTTGCAGTTTGCAGCTTGCCCCCACCAATAGATAGTGGACAAGCCTATGTTACAAGACACCAGGATGCTTTGATGAGGGTGCGGGCTCTAATTATGCAGAGTGTGGTATCATTCTCCTCCTGTTTGAGAAAGAGTTAAATTCTTTCCCAAAGACCACAGTTGCCCTTGTCTTCTCAACCTGATTCAGAGATGCAATAAAATATGAAGCAAATTTATGACCTGTTTCAAGCATTTTATTGCTGTATTTTTAAATTCATATATGCACATATAAGAACTATGATCTGTGAATAATTTGAAATGCTATAGTAGAATGATACATTTTAGATAAAACATAACCATATCTTTATATAATTGTCTCAGATTAAAATAAAAAAGAAAAGTAGATTTCTAATGTGGGCCAAACTGAAAAACTAATGACAGCCATAAACTGCTAAACCAACCATAAATTAACATCTTCATCAAACGTTAAAATGCTTTCAGTGGTTATATAAAGCAATTATTATTTCTCCTTATAAGTTTTTAAATAAAGTTCAGGGATATTTAAAGGACCTATTATTTACAAATGTTTCTCAGTGTTAAAGATTTTATATTTTACTAGAAGGATGTTCACAACTACAGTCTGCTATGTTGATAGAGGCATTCACAGAAGAGAATTTAGATTTAAACATAAAAATGTTTCATGGCTTAACCTCCTTTTATATGTTTTGCTCTGGGATACAGAGATTTCTCTGTTAAATACCCTTATACACCTCTGAAAAGAGAAGAGAAATAATATCTTATTATAGGGAAGTTTGAGATTATATACCTGGTTATAACATTGAATCGTGCATTGTCTGTAGAGCTACATTTGCCATGTACAATCTCTAGTTAGTATTTTAGTCAAACTTTGTATGTCAGTCTAAACCTGTACCTTTCATGTGAGATTTCTATGAAAGGAAATGATGTTCTTCACCAGGCCTTTGCAGAAACAGAAAACACCAGGAAAGAGGAAAGGGCATCCATCTATTAAATGACTGATGTATCAGGAATTGGGGACAATTACTACCTGGGTCTTTATACCTTATTTAATTTTATTTTGGAGAAGCCTCAGCATACATATATTTAAAGTGTAGGTTTCTCAAGGGAGTAAAATTTTAAAAAATTTGTTCAACAAATTAAGCTCTCTATAATTTAGAAAATTATTTTTATAGAGGTATAAATACGCAGGATGTGGGTGATACAGTACTCAGATTAACTTGGTTGTTCAGTTGTTACTTACAGTATGTTGATCTATGGACAAGATGTGAATGATCAATGCTAAAGGTCAGGGAATAGTGAATATTTCCAACCTGTAAGTCCTAGGACCCTTTCCTTAGCTTAATTTTTTTGGCAAGACTTGTTTAATCTAATCTATTCCATTATTCAAAAATCAAATGTATTTTTATGACTTATGTAGTTTAGTTCAAAATAAAGATTTTTTAAATGCATAACCAACTGTACAAAATTGAGGAGCTATTACCTATATATTATTAGTGATGTAAAATATTTCTCAAAATATGCCACTTTGTAAAGCAAAGGTACTTATAAAACTTTAAATATACTTGTTAGTCCTTGGAATATGGAATCAAGGCACATTTCATTGAAACAATTAAAAAATAAAAGACAAAAGCTTTTATTAATGTTAGAGTTACTGTTTAGGTAATAATGACATACACTTTACGTTAACTACAATAGCTAGCTCTTAGATTTTAGAAATAAAAGTTATCTAGAAGTAAGCATTCTTTTGCAAGCAAATAAAAACCTCCAACTGGTACATGCTTTATATCTACAAATGTTTAAAGCTGACTCAACGGTGAATCACTGGATACTAGTACCTTTATCTGTTATTTCCATAGCTCTAGTTTCTCCTAAAAGCACAAATTATTGTAAGGGGCATGAACCGCCTCATGATTCTATCTCTAAACAGTTTTCTGTGTAGCCCGCAACACATCATCTCTTCTTATAAAAATCAATACATTTAGAAATCAAGAGCACAAACTATACTTCAGATAATTAATAATAAACTATCAAGTATTCTTCAAAAATCCAGCATAAACATCAAGTATTTTCCATCCACCTCTATCCTAATTAGATAATAAAAATTATTACTTACATGATCATGGCTGATTTCAAAAATGCCTGCAAGTTTTATTTACTTACTAAATGTCCTACTAATATTGAAACCTAAGGTAGCTATTTCACAGACTACCCACTTAAAGGACGACTTACCCTAGTCTGTAAGTAAATAATGGTGAACTGACGTCTTCAAACAAACAGAAACACCTTCTAAAGAGCTTAGCTTCTGTTACCTGCTCCCAGAAACACCTGAGCAACTTCAAACAGAGTCTAAGGGGAGTTCCTATAAAATGTCAGTCATCAAGTGATTTTAGAAAAGCTAATTGTCCCTGTGAAATTTTGTATGTAGTTACTAAAAGAGTCACATTTCATTTTTATCAACAGACTCCTGCATTACAGGCTTTGTTTACAATTTGCATTTGTTTCATAGGTAAATAGAATACTGTCCAAAAATTACTCAGTCTTATTCATTGTCTATGGTAAAGTAAGTTACAGAAGATAAAAGTTCACATCTAATGCAATTCTCTCTCTCTCCCATTTCCTGTGATTCTTATACATCTCTTTCTCCACAGAATAATAGTGATTATTATGTGGCCCAGCCAGATTGGCTGGCTTGAAATATACAAAATTAGTGCTATTCCTTGGATCTATTTTGACTTCACACATAAACAACTAAGTTAAAACATAGTGACAAATATTCTGAATATAATAATACTTTTAGGGAGAACATGGGAAAATAATATTATGTGTACAAGAGGGAGGGATGGGAAAGCAAGTATTCAGGCAACAAAATCATTTTCCAAATATGTCCTATTTGTGATCAAATCTTCTGTCACTCAATTTATTTCTAGCAGGGAAATAAGGAAACAATCAACCATTTGTACTTTCAAAGTTGATGCACTGAACTGTGTTGTAAATAAAGGACCAGTAAATATTATATTTTCAAAATACTTGTGTTTATTTAACACATTTTAAACATAATTGGCTTAATCACAGATTTGTAAGTACATCATTTTTCAAAAATCCAAAGATAATAGTAAACATAGTATTTTATAGTTTATAATTTTTTTCTCCCTAAAAAAATTTAGTAAGGAATCATTGACAAATTATCCATTATTTAGCATTGATCATATCACCTATTTAAAATTGTGCATTTGTGTTTTTCATGAGCCAAATTTAAATTACTCTAGAAAGCATTATTAACAAAATAAGCATTTAAATGACGGTTAAGCCTTAATGATCACTACCTAGAGAAATGCTACGGAGTAGATTAAGTAAGAACTGCTTTACATGAATACCATAGAATTTTATAAGGTTGCTTACTGTAATTTTAAAATAAGGGTACAGGGAATATCACTGTGGCATCTAATATTTTTCCTAATGGAGTATGTGATTATGAACATCTAATAACATGGTGTGAGTAAATAACAGTTTGCAGCACTGGCAAATTTAACAGGTTAACAAAGCACATATTACAAAGGCCTGAGATTCTTGTTTATATAATTAGTGCCATTCTTTTACACTAAAACATAGATCTGGCTAAACTTTGTGTCTTGGTTTTCAAAGTGTTTAAGATTCCAATCTTAAATTAGGATATGCTTAACAGAAATGTTACTCAAGTTATTTTCTCTGATAAAATATGCACAAGTAACAGTGTAAAGTTTGAGCATGGAAACTCCTTTTCCTTTGCCATGTGATCCCAAACTTGATACAGTGGAGAAGATATAAAGGAAATTTTCCAGAAAAGCAAAAATAATGCAGTTAACAGTTCCCATACAGTTTGCTTATCAGCATACCTTATTTAGTGATAAATGGCATTTCAAAAATTCCATCAGGGTTTGTATTTAGCTGACACTATCAAATCAAAAATGGTATTATTGTTAATCATTAATATAAAGTAATACCTTGGTTATTTATCATCTCCTTTAATTCAAGACTCAGGTTAAGATGTAGAAATAAAAAGATGGAACATGAGAAAAGATGGTTTCTTTAACAAACGGAGCTGAGTCAGCTGGTTATTTACAAGCGTAACTATGAATTTAGACCCGTACTTGCTCCTTGTATTAAAATCAAATCAACATAGATCAAAGACCTAGATATAAAAACAGAAATGTTTAGTTTACTGAAAAATAAAATAGTCAAAACTTTGAAGACATAGGCATTGGTAAGGACTTCATGAACAGAACTTTAAATTGCATGAGAAATAACATCAAGAATCAACAAATGGGATTTTATCTCATTAAAAAGCTATTGCACGGCAAGGGAAATAATCATCAAAGAGACAACCTACAGAATGGGAATTTTCTTTTCTTTCTTTTTTTCCCCAACTTCTCAGGCAGAGAACTAATATTGAGAATATATAATGAATTAAAAAAGTAGATCACTCCCAAGTAAAAACCCAGCAAAAATGAGCAATTGAAGCAAATAGAAATTTCTCCACAAAAGGATGAATTGCCAGTGGGTGAATGAAACAGTGTTTGGGATGTTTGGCCACTAGAGAAATGTAAATCAAAACAACACTGAGATTCTCTCTTACTCCAAAAAGAAGGGCTAACACCAAGAACTCAAAAACCAAGAAATGCTAAATAGATTGTAGGGAAAAAAGAACTATTCTACGTTGTTAGTGGGAATATGGACCAGTGTAATCACTATTGAAACCAATATGGAGATTTCTAAGAAAACTAAAAAATAGAGATTTCTTTTAACCCAGCTACACCACTTCTGCGTATGTTCTTGAAAGACTTAAAGGCATCACCTTACAGTGACCATGCACACTCATGTTTACAGCAGCAGCAGAAACTCATAATAACTAAAACTAGAAATAGCCTATATGACTATCAACAGGTAAGTGGGTAAAGAAAAATATATAAAATGAAGTACTACTCAGCCATGAAAAGGATAAATCTGAGTCATTTGTAGGAAGTAGAGATACTTTGAGACCAAAATACTAAGTGAAACAAATCAGACACCAAAGGTTCAACATCACATGATTGCTCTTATATGAGAAACCCAAAGTATAAATAATATAAAAAGTAAAATAGATGATCAGACGCAGGAAGACAGACTTTGTGGAGGTGGGAAGTGGATCTGTGGCGAGGGAGTGGAGGGAAATAGGAAATACAAAGGGTCAAAGTGCAAGGTGCATGCGCACCAGTTCCCTGCAATGAGTGTATTCATCACGTATTACAAATGGACCGATACAAAAGTTTCTACAATATGTAGAACAGTTTTTTAAAGTCCTGCAGCTTCAATGACTGTTTTCTGGGGGCTATTTTTATTATAAGTGCTGTATATGTAATTAAACATGATAATTTCTCATTACAGAGCACTATTTTGAAAAGTCTGCTGGATAATTATTTAGAACAAGTGCTGAACTGAAATTTAAAAAGATAAATTTATTACTTATAACTATACTGACAGTAAATTCGTTGTAGAAGTGTTTTTCCCTAATAAATTAAGGAATAACTTGATGCATTCTATCATATCTGGAATAAAGGCTCAATTAATGTTTAATTAGTAGTGAATTAACTTTATGAAATTATTTCTTTTAATGTACATAAGAATAATTTTAACAGGTACATTTTACTTAAATACCTCCTAAGACACTGCAGTTGTGTGTTGTATTGTATTTTCTGAGATAAGTTCATCTATGTAACTGTGTGTTGCTTAATCATAACAGATATCAAAAGGACATTATTATTTTTATTTTGCAAATGAGCACGATGAAGCAGTGTGAAGCAAAGTGACTTGCTGATAATGACAAACCAGTTATGTCACATGTAGAACCCACGTCTTTTTACTTCCTTGTGACTTTCTTTGCAATCACAAACACTAGCTAGTGGATTCAACTTTGTCATAAAGCTCTCGTTTTGTATGGGTTCTACTGTCCATTTCATGCTTATTTTTTTCTAAATTCATATATATTATATATATATTTGTTATGGTTGATACATTGTGTCAACTTGGTGAATCTAAAGTTTGGCTGAGTGAGTCAGCAGGAAACCAGGGTGCTTACTTTGTACACATCCTGAGCCTGTGGAAGAGGAGGGCATGGAGACTGTGTGAGAGCTCCACACCCCTTGGGTGGGGTTAAGCTGTTTACAGTGTAGGGAGAGAAAGAGGCTGCTTGCAGCCAGTCCTCCTTTTTGCTCTTGTTTTGCTGTGTTCTGCTGTCATGAACATTTGCCCTCTGCCATGTGCCACTCTGCCTCTGAAGCAGCCAAGTATGCATTGAAACCTCCACAAACTGTAAGCTAAATAAACCTTTCCTTCCTTCATTTTGGGTGTTGGGCATTTTGTCTCAGCAACAAGAGAAAAGTAACTGAGACAATATTTAGTGAATAGAAATTACAATTCAGCTTTTTTCCTGTGTTCTTCTGCTGCAACATCATGAAAGAGTACACTGCAGTTGAATTAAAAAAGAGGTTTCTGCCATAGATGTCCTAGCACAAAGTGAGTAAGTTATGCTTGTGATGGACAAGAGGTGAGCGAGCCTAAGCCCAAGCTGGGAACAAGAGTGTGTGTGCACATATGGGTACCAAATCCAAAACCCTGGCACAGCCAAGAACTTGCAGAACCAACGTGATCATTAGGTGGCTTGGAAAGGAACTTTGCTCCACAGAGCCAGTCTAGAGATTTATGGCATTTGCCTGCCTCAGCCTTGACCCTGAGTGAAACAAACAAGTGTGTCTTCTGTCTATTCTTAGTCATGATGTGCCTTTTACCTGTGTTATGGCTTCTATCTAGATACCCACCCCCCAGGGCTCATGCACTCCTAGGTGGAGCTTTGGGGAGATGACTGGATCATGGCTGTGTGATACTGCATTAGTCTACTGATGAGTTTATAGTTGGGTGTGATGCTGGGTGTGAAGCCTCGTGGGAAGAAGTGGGTCACTGTGGGCGGGGACTGGAAGGGTCTATAAATGCATCCTTCCTCCCCCTTGATAGCCCCCTACTTCCTGCAAGCTTGCAATGCGCTCTTGGTGCTTGCCATGTTCCTGTGCTGTGCCACTTTGCCAGCTGACTATAGACTGAAATCTCTAAAATTCTTGAGCTAAACTAAACTACTCTTTAACTTGTGGATGCCAGGTATTCTGACCCAGCAATGAGAAAGTAACTAAGACAACCTGGTTTAGGAATGAGTTTCACAATACCTATATCATGATACTTTCTCACTTTCTTGTACATAATCTGAAAAATTTCACGTCATGTAACTTTGATAACATCAGTAAGCAGACAAAAACAAACACAAATTCCCTCTGGAGAAATGAACTTTAAACCTAGGTCTTAAAAACACTTCTAAAGATAAAATTCCAAAGCACATGGGCTCAAAAACCAAACCACTACATTAAAAGTTAAAGGAAAAAAAAATAGCAACCACAGCCACAAAGCAAATCAGATTCACAAAACACCAATGAATTGGCAGTATGAGCTACAGAATACACAGTATGTTTTCTTATTGAGGTCTGATGAAGAAATGAGATATACAAAATGGCAGACATGAAGAATAAAAGAGAACTACGAAACTTAAAATGGTAATCGGGGAACTTAGCTCAAGTAACTGGAAAACCGGAGGGCTGACAAGCTGCAGACTGGCCTCCTGACTCAGATTGTCAGTGCACAGAAGAGAGAGTTGGATAGATTTGAGAATAGACCATAGCACATGTAGTGAGTCTCAGAATGAAGACTGCCGTGGACTCACTGTGTGAGGCAAGGGCACTTGTAGACAGGGTTTACAGCAGCCCACTGCTGAGGGTAGCTGGGTTCCACACTGGGGGGCTGGAAGAAGTTTCAAAGTTCTGCACTGGCCTCTCCCCAACAGGAACTACTGCAGTGACATAGAGTCCATCCCCGCGGGAACACAGCATTAAACCATAGTAAGTGCATGCCATCAAATACCAGGTTGCCTTTAGGAGCAAAAGAGTAGATGTATATGAAGAACTAGGGCTGAATTTTTAAAAATCTAGAGTTTAATAAGAAAATTGAGAAAGGTATGATTTGTAGGTAATATATTTACATAAATCAAAAACATGCATCCAAAATAATCATATATATGTTATAAAAAACTACAGGTAAAAAGGTACACATCAACTAGGGGTTGGGGCTAAAATAGAACAAGTAAATAAAGTCAGAGGGGGTTTGTTTGGGCCAGTTACATACACCATGAACATACTGTGAAGTAAAGTATGTAAGAAGTTCGGTTACCTGAGACTAAAATATAAAGGAAGAAAAACTCAGAGGTGTTAAGGAGCAGATTAGCTATACTCCATGAAAAGAAGCTAGAAGACAAATCTAAAAAAAAACTACGTTGAATGTAAGTTAGATGTAAAACCTGTAGGGAGAAAACACCACACAGCATGGAGAAATACAGTGAGAAGATCGAATATAGTCCGAGAGGTGATCTTCGAAGAGGCATATGCCTAAGGACACTCTGCAGTTGAAAGACGTTTCCCCGGATTGAAGGAGTAGCATGTGACACGCAAACATGATCAAAAGAAAATAAGAACAACAAAGACAAAACGGACATATTAAAATAGAAGAAGCCGGCTACGTACTACATCATGAAGCTGGCTGACCGCAGTCACTCAGTAAGAAGCAAAACATGGAGAACATGAAGTATCTTCAGAAAGCTAGGAGGACACAGCTATGAGCCTACTTTGTGCACCCAGCCAAACCATTTTTTAGGAATGAGGGCCGGACTGGGGCAGGGGGCATAAAGAGACATACAATGAGAAAATGAATTCAAATATGTTATGCCCATGTACAAACCACCCACAAGGAAATCAAAGGTTATGTATTACAGGCATGTGCTAAACAAAGAAAATGATGTGAAAAAAAATCCAAATATAAAAAGAATGCAGATACTCCATAATCTCACTCTTGATGTTCACCCAATGGGCCTGAAATCATTTTGCTGCAGGGCATCTGCACTCTCACGTCCACTGCAGTACTATTCACAAGCCAAGTTCTGAAACTGATCTAAATGCCCGTTTATGGGTGAATGTTGTAGTTATATAAATGGAACACTACTCAGCCTTTAAAAAGAAAATTAATTCTGTCATTTGCAACAACAAGGATGGAGAACACTAGACTAAATGACATAAAACTAAATGCACAGAAAGGAATTCCACATGATCTCATTCATCCAAATAAACTTACCGAAACAGAAAGTGGGGTGGAAGGTCCACGGGCGAAAGTGTGGGAAGGATGAGGTGGAGACGGTGCACAAAGGACACAACCTCAGTTAAAAGGAATAACTTTATTGTTTCCCTTAAAATTTGAGTTCTATGGCACAGCATGGTAATTGGTGTTAACAGTACAGGACTGTATATTTCCAAAGTGCTCAGAGAATACACTTCCCTTGTGCTTATGACAAAAAGTGTTAAGCCTTTGATGTGATCGATAGGTTATGTGGCTTGATTGAGTTATCACACATTGTACTCACAACCTTAACATAATTTTGTACACCATAAACTTGTGTGAGTATAAACCTTAAAAACGAAAAATAATGAGGCTGAAAGCAAAGCAATTTTAATCATCAAAAACAGAATTGTTACCAGCAGACCTTCAGTAATGGAAAACTCAAAGCAGGTACTTCAGTAAGGCCAAATAAATGCCAGAATATACTTAACTACAATACATATTTTTAATATTGTTTCGAAAGTCAGTGTTTTCCTAGTGCGTGTGATTAACCCAGAATGGTTAGGTACACATACTTAACAAATCACGATAATTTGTAATCCCTTTCCCCCCTTTTTTTCTTTATTCCCCTCTCTGATTCTCTTCCCCATTTCTAAAGATCTACCTTGTAGCTTCTTGTCATCTCTAATTTAAAATCCATTTCTTAAAAAAAAATAGCAAATCAACTGAGCTTAATTATCTGCCTTGTCTATTTATGTACTGTAACAACATTTATGTTAAGTGTCAATACTTGATAATCTGATACAAGAAATTTCACTACACAGTGCTACAATTAAAAGATAATATGCAAATAAATCCAAACCCAAATAGTGAGATTTCAAGAACAAATACTCTATCCTAGTTTTTTAAATTTCTAAAAGTGGAAGAATTTAGCAAAGGTTTCATGACAACACTAGCACAACCCTTACATTATACTAAAGGCAAATGATATAATCAGTAGTTTCAACATTTGCTCCCATAATTAACCTGACACTGATCTGAAGAGCAATTGCTGATTATATAATAGGTTCTGCATTTTCTTATACATTAAATCTTATCAGTGTCTAACTTGAACATAAGAGGGGTTATGTAACAAAATTTCTGTACAAAGAAATACACAGTATGTATGGATGATTAAAATTTGAAGTGAACTTGAAGCGTTCAAGCTACTGCAAAACTCATTTCATGCAAACTTACCCTGCCAATACAGGTATTATTGATATTACACTTTAAGGGAACATTTTCATCCAGTGTACTTCATGGAAATTTAATTTCCTTCTTCTTTGAGAATTTGGAACTTGGTAGACTCTGTCCATTTCCAGCACAATTTTCCAAAAGTACATAAAAATGTATTTATATATATGAGAAGAATTTGAGTGACTTTTAAAAATCTCACAGTACCAAATTTACTGCTGTGAAGGTACATGTACTATAACAGGTGAAAATGACATCAAGTAGAACTCCCCAAAAGCTTTTTGAATTTGTCATCATGAAGTTGATTTGATGTCTATTTTTATGCCATCATCCTATTTTGTTTCATGATAGGCTTTGTGACCAAGTAAAAGCTAAACCTAATTTTATGTAAAATATCAATTGGAACTCTTTAAACAAAAGAACATAGCAATCATGTTTTCAGAAATTAAAAACTAATAGAGGAGTTTAAAACATTTATATTCATTTAGTTTGATTTCCTTTCTTCCCATTTAGCTTCTCTAAGATTTTGCTTTATACCTAAATAAAATATCAGAGTTTGGATACTGAATACCAAAAAACAATCGTGTATAGTTTAGTTTTATAGGCTTGTTTTCAATTAGTTCTAAGTCAAAGTAAGTTAATAATAAAAGCAACAACAGCTTAATTTCCATAACTGCCAAAAACCGGCCTGGACATTTGCTGGCTCCAAATCCAAAAGGTATTAAATAAAATTTCAGCTTTTTCCCTCTTTTGTAAAAAGTGGTTTTCTTCTTACCATCTTCTATAAAACGATCAAACCTAAACTCCTGTAAAGAAGAGTAGACAGTGTTAGCATTAAAATTTCACGTGCTAGTTTTCCATGCCTGTTTTAAAAGCTCTTTTCAATCTAATGCTGGAAAATAAAACTTGATTATTTACAAATCATACATAAACTTTTTAAAAAACTCAAATGCTACTAGGAAATTATGTTCCTTTATTCAAGTGGAATGCCCAAGCTTAGATAAGGCCTCGTCCCTTTTCATACTCCCTCCTAAGATCTCAGTTGGCTTTCTGCTACTATTGCAGAATACCTGAGGCTGGGTCATTTATGAACTAAAGAAGTTTACTTTGGCTTATGTTTCTGGAGGTCCAAGAGTGTGGTGACAGTGAGAGCCTTATGCTGCTTTACCTCATGATGGAAAGTAGAAGGGCAAGTAGGTGCATCTGAAAGAGGCAAAATCCAAAGAGTGGCCTTATTTCATAATAAATCACTCTTGTAGTGAATAATCCAGGCCCAAGAGAGTGGGGTGTCACAGGAAAAAGGAGAAAGGCTTTAACCCTTCCTAACACTCTCATTACCTTCTCTAGGCCCTCCCAGCCAACAGAGTCACAATGGCAAACAAATTTGAGTGTGAGTTTCAGAGGGAACAAACCATATTCAAACCAAGCACCTACACTGACCTTTCCTTTTCCTTTTTTTTTTAACCCACACTTTGAATTTGCTTTTGTTCTTCTCCCTTGATCATCAGTGTCATGAGGGAGAACCTCGTACCAACAGCAACCAGCACTGCTACCCCAAGCTTTCCAACTACGGAGGCTGGATCTCTGCTTTTGTCCCCTCAGGTGGATCTTGATGTACTGGCCCTTCATACACCACTTTTGGGTAGGGGCCTCCAGTGATGCTGCCACTGCTACTAGGGGATGATAACTTCTAGGAGCTATATAAGTTGGATAACAATGGACTAATGATTTGCTTTTCTTTTAAGCCCTTCACAACCACCTGATGGATGAAGATTAAGAGTTTAAGACTGTGTATGCTTAGATTAGCTAAATATAAAATAATAAAATTCAGATAAGGCACTCAAGAGAGCTCATACAACAAAATAAAATTTGATTCTCTTTTGATATTGAAAAGAATTTTCTCTATGAAAGTTCTATTAGAGTGAACTCTCTTTGAGTTAAATCTAAGGTAGCAAGTGTTTCCGGTATACTTTCATAGATAAATTATATTACTTGCTACAGAATATTATGAGACTGGTTATTAAAAGTGTTTGGCTTTTGATCTTAATTTTGCCACACAGGCAAAGATCATGGCTCAACTCTCACTTGAGTTTTGTGGAGGAGGCTGAGTGACCTTAATTCAGTCTATGGTGAATTAAACCATTGATTAAATTAATGCTCTTGGCTCACATGAAAATGACCAAGTATCTCCTGTAGTTGGTGCTCATTAGCATTAGATCTGCACAGCACACAACTTTGACATAAACCACATGAAGTCAAATGCAAATAAGTAGGTCTGGGCCAACACATTCCAGGTACAGTAAAAACCATAACACGTGAATAGAGTCTGAATCTAACAAAAACCATCTAATTTTCTCACTCAGTCCTAGCATTGTTAATGTCAGTAGCTCATTTCCTTTAATAGCATTGATGTTATCCTCACTTACCTGGAATACTCATTTGGATAAATATTTGAGTTCACAAAAGCTGCAATTTGCAAGTTGACCAGTGATAATGGCAAAATTAATCTGGATTCTGCTAATAATAGGTCAATCTGCAGAAGCCCTCAAATAATTTAAAAAATATTCACTACCTAATCAATAGGTTACCTAGACTTTATGAGTAACATATAGATAGATGATAGATAGATAGAGAAAAGAAGAATCGAGACTTTTTTTTTCTTTTGCTGTAACTCTCATTGTTGTAAATTTCACTTGCCAATATATTTTCCCACATTGGCAAGAGCCACCCGAATGCTTACTGCTACAATGAATTTAGAAATCAGTATTCGGAAAAAAGATAATCATAATACGGAAGTTTCATGTTGGTAATTTATATGCCAAATTAGATATTAAAACATCTGTTGTTTAGCCCATATTGTTGTAAACGTTATTGTTACAAAATTTTAAAACTTCAGAACTTTACCCTTCTGTTTCCTTAGGTTCTTAAAAAAAGTCAAAATGACTTGAGAAAGCAGGTTGAAGTGTATGCAGAAGCTGAGGGGTATTTCTGAAGTGTCCGGTGCTCTCACTTAGGATCCCCGGTGGGGTCTCTCTTCACATAGTTCTTACTACTCCTAACATTATTTGTTTATACAAAATCTACTTTATTTGACCTATTACAGTAATATTTGAATGTGCATGACCTGTGCTGATTTAAAATTTTAACTGAAGTGTCTTTTCACTTTCAGTGTATTCATCCATCCTAGCATCCTTTAGTATATTCAACGTAAGGAGGAGTTTCCTGTCAGGGGCCACCAAAGCACTAGGGTATTCACCATAACAAAGGTATACGCATGTCTTGGGGTGGACAAAGGCCAATTCTTAAGAATGAACCAGGAAAAACATCAAAGATGAGGTGACTAAGGTGACTACTATGAAGAATTTGTAGTTTTCTTGGTGGAAAAGAAGGGGAGTAACTCAGGGATGAATAAATGAGGAGAGATTTTAAGACTAGAAAGATGTGGACGTGGAAAGCCCTGAAGTGTAGAAGATGACCATGTCCTGTTTTGGAATGCAATATTCCAGAGTCTTGAAGCTCAGATGTTCTAATATCATGCCCTTCTGCAGTAGGAGGAAACATATTCTGCTAAGGCTCTTTATCCTCTGTGTTCTCCAAGAGCAACTATACCTACGCTCAGTTAGTCTTTTTTGTATTTTTGGTCACACAGCTATTGTTTCTTTTCAGCATTCAGGGCCCGGTTTTTGTGCAAGTCTGTAGAATACACAAGGCTGCTAGAAATGGGTTCTATCAGTAGTCTCAGGCGCTGGTGGGATTTTCCAGCATTTCCTTTTCTCCAGATGAATGGCAGTTTGGCTATCTGTTAAGTGAGATCCTATGGCATCTACTTACCCCTATTTTATGTTTTCAAGAACCAAATGATTTAATGAATAAACCTATATGCCTGAGAATGATAGGTGGATACTTAGTAAATGTTTGTAGAATAAACGATGATACCTGGACAAATTATATAAAACTGATTTTTAACTGTGTCTTTTATTCTGTGCCAGGAATTATCAGCATCCCAGAACTAATTTCAGGTAAAAAATATCATGACAAAAAATTATCTAGTTAATTTTTACATCAGCCATAAACTGGTTAATGTTAAACCTAGTAGATCATAGAGTGTTCATCAGTTCACGTTAGAGTTACTCTAATGATGCTGAGTATTCAAAATATTATAATTTTTGTCCTACTGATTTACTATGAGCCATATCTTTCTGATTGCTATTAAGATTATTTCATTTATTCGCGCAAAGTTTTGACATTGCTATTTTGTATTCAACGCAAAGGATAAACTTAAACGCATTCAATTTTTAACTTTGGTTTTTAAACTCCTAAAGTTCTAAATGAAGATCTTTTCTTCGTGGGGGTGGAGAAGCGTGGGAATTAGTGACGGACAGCAGTAACCTGGTCAACATCGAGCATGTGTTGGTAACTTTAGTGTTGATTTCACTGTCATGACATAAATAGTGAACTGAAAGAACAGTGGAATGAAAGGAAAATAGAATGCAGAACTTCAGTAAAAACTGAAAGTAGAAATAACACTTAAAATTTAACATTACAGTCTTCATTTCCTTATTTATTGTCTGTCTACTTTGAGTGGAATATGTTTTTGATAATTACAAATAAGGAGATAAAACTTGGGGTCTGTACAGTTTGATTCAGTAATACTCTGCATCCCATTTGCTATCATCATTTATGTAATGCCTCTTTCTCTGAAATGCGTAGAAAGTACATTCATAGCTCTAGCAAGACGTTTGCTACTGGCAATGTAATAAATGCAATTTATGTTATTATATCTGGTCTGTTCTTTCATGCATTTCTAAAATTCAATAACATTGTAGTTCAGCCTAGCTGCCAAACACCTAACTTAGAAACTGGGCTCAGAAGTGCTCCAGCTAGGAGGGCTCAAAAAGCACACAGAAGTTTCTTTTGCAAGAAGGCATTGTACATACAAATGCTGCCGCAGCAGCAGCACCCTGAGAGGGTGGCAGAATAGGACTGCACTCCATTTGCATGCAGGTGGTGAGTCTCTGAAGTGGTATTAAGGGATGAACAGGGGTGGATTAATTTCCAGTCTTTGATATTCATTAACTCTAGCTTCAGAAAAAGAAAAAAAACAAGGAGATGACACAATTACGCTCAGAATTTTATCCATGAGCGGCAGCTTTACAGTCTGAAGTTCATAATGCCATACTAATTGATCAAGAAGGGGCACATACTTTTAGTGAAAAAGGACTTGGGCTTGACCACAGTAACAATGGCATTTGACTTTGGGGCAATCAATTCTACTTTGAAAATATCTAGCAAAATAGTTGCTTATTTTCTGGGACATCTGTCAATGGCTCCGTCCCAAATAAAATCTGGTGCCAAAAGTACTGTTGGTCAAGACAATTATCATTTTATTTGACTCAAATAGTGTTTAGATTTATCACTGTATTTCTATTTATAGATGCAAAACATTTCAAGATGGATTCTTAGGAGCTACTTAGACTAGAGGAAAACTTTAGCTTGGCATGGTGGCACACACTTCTAATCTGAACTTTCTGAGAGGCTGAAGCAGGAGGATCCCAAATTTAAACCCAATCTGGGAAATTTCACAACTTAGTGAGACCCTGTCTCAAAAAAAGTGTGGAGAATGTAGCTCAGTGTAAAGGGTGTGAGATCACTCATCCGTGATGTACTGCCAAACAATAACAAAAGAGGACAAAAACTTTCTCATCAGAGGGAAGACTAGAAGTTATCAAATCTCTTCTGAAATGAGGTGGCAAGAAGAAGAGAGAGTGATTAGAAGGAAGAGGAATGTGCTGGCCGTGTCTAAGAATTAGCAATGAATAGTAATTGCATTGGTGCTCATTTACCTCTGGAGCTTCAAAGACTTCAGGGTCGCCGTGTACAGCTGGAGGAAAGAGGGCTACCAAGTCTCCCTTTCGCAGACAGCAGTCACCCATCTCTGAACTGAGAATAAAGTCCTCTTCAACAAAACGAATAGTGCTTGAATATGAGGACAGTCGAAGAGCCTCGAAAATGATGCTTTCTGAAGGAAACAAACAGTGACTTACTGAAATCTGACTGCTTCTGAAAAGTGCTCTCAACTGGGTATCAAAGCTCAGTATCAATTGCCTTAAGTGAAAAGAAGACCATTTCTTATAATATCCACTAAGCCCCAAGCAGGAGCCCACGCTGGCTGTGGGTGGCAAGGTAAGCGTGGGGCGGCCTGACCCCAGCACAGCTTGGGAGCATTTCACAGGTTGGAAGCAGCAGTGCAGTATTTGAGAGAGAAAGCCACTGATTAGGATTTTTATAGGAGAAAATAATCTACAAGAGAGAAACGCTGTAGTAAGAGTACACCTATTGGAAGATAAAATTACATCCCACTTACAGCCCACTGCTGGTGGATTATTTTACCGGCCTTCAGACAGGCTTAGCCATTTAATAACCATTTAGGCAGTTAATAGTAAAGTAATTGTAGTAGTGCTTTCTGAGACAGCTTAGCACTTAATTTCTTTTATGCTAGCTGTAAATAAAATGTGAGTCAGTGTTTGCTGGGAAAAATTCAAAAGAAAAATACTTATATAGGGTTCAGAAAAAAAAAGACCCATATTTTCTGCAGCACCCAGGGAAAATAACAGCTACCATCATAGTCTAGAAGCTTCCAGAAGCTGAATGTCCTTGCTTTCCCAGTGGCCTTCACCTTTTGCTCCTAGCACGACAGATTTTATGGCTAATTTCCGGCAATTTATCCTGGCAGTTTGAGGAGGAATTCCTTTGGGAATAATATGCATAATTTGCATAAATCATTCTGATAGCATGCATATCAGCGTGTAGCTCCTGTCTCGGTCTGCATCTCTCCCTTCATAATCAAAACTGACTATGTTTCCACCAGCGTGAATGGGTCTTAGAATATAAAGCTTGATTCTTTCCAATCAGCAATGTGCAGAAGAGCTCCAAATGGAGTTTTTTCCCTCTCCCTCTTACATGATAATAAAATAGTTGTGTTTACGGCTTGCAATTTGAAAATCATACACACACACACACACACACACACACAAAGAGCCCAGTTTCATAGCGTTCACCAAAACTCAGACACACCCAGTACTCAATTATTAGATTACTAAAGGCAGACCCATCAGAAAGCTCACATCCCACAAAAAACAAAAACGTTACTTTGGTAAATTTTAAATCTATGCACAGCTTGCATAGGGATATGAAGTTGCTTTGGGTGCCTTCTCCTGGGAGGTTTTTCCTTAAGCATGCATTTGTCTAAAGAAATGAGGCTGCGGTCAGCTCTGTGTGGGCAGTGTGGTGATTCAATGTGACGTACAGTGAGGCTGTGCATATTCTCTTGGACTGCCTTCGTTATTATAATCAGGCAGAGTCAAATCGCTTTGCTGGTGATGAGGCCAGAAAAGAACATGGATTTTGGTTTTGGAACATGGACTCTACTGCAGATAGCCACAAGGCACCTGACACGATGGATTTCAGTTGGCAGGACACCAACAACCAACATTTCTATGGTGCAAAGCAAGGCTCGGCTTCCATGTGCTGCTGCCGGCCCTGGTGGACCAACAACAGCATTGCATCATTTTAGCCTGTGGTATGAAATGGTGAATGACATATGTAGCAGAGCTGTTCACCAAACAAGTCCAGTAGGGGTGTGGGAAGAAGAAATGCAAAAGCAAAACAATGGTGAGGTGGCTGCTGTGACAGGCCAGGCATTTAACAATCTGAATAACACGGTCACATCCCATTGGCCCGTGTGCTCTTGGAGAGCATGGCAGCTTGTGCCCGCCACAGTATCACAAATGACAATTGGGCAGGCATATCTTATGCAGAAGTTAATCACAATAATGGAGCTCAAAGTGTGGCTCAGCAGTCAGATCGTAAGTGACAAATCTGCTTTACTTTCCAGTACCAGTTATGTGTGCAAGACGAGATTGGCTCTAGCTCTGAGCGATCATGCCGATAATCATTAGACGACAGAAGTAACGAGTTCGTTATTCTCAACAATGAAGAGTCGACCTTATGGTATCCTGCAGTACAACACACAAACTCAAAAGCCAGCAGCTTCTCAGCCACCCTCAGTATAAATGCACGCAGAGCTATACATTGAGAAGAATGACAACTGCACACGCACACGCACACACACACACACACACACACACACACATACACACACACACAATTGCGGCCTCTACTTGTAGTTGTCATAGTTGAGCAGACATCAGCCAGTGCCACTGACAGACCAGCTGGGCCCTGGGAGGACGTCCATGCTACACCAGGAGGTACAGTAAATTATCCTGCACGGTAGAGCAACATCTGTTTCTGTGCTAGTGCCGAACAAACAAGGCAATTTAAAACATACCAAGGGATAACCAAGCAACAAATGAACATGACCCTCTTTTTTTCCCCTTCTCACACACGAAGTGCTAAACTTCATTGTGCGAGCATTTCATGAAAGAGGAGCCAGGTTTTTATTTGATAAGGTGTTGTCAGAGAGATTTTACATATTTCCAAAATGGAAAGAAAAAGCTTATAGTATTGTTATTCTTAGAATCGTCCCCTTTCTATCTTCATTTCTTTTATTCCAAAGCTAGCACTCAGTTCTCAATTCGCTCTAGAATTAAAAAAAACCTTTCCATATACTTATAAATATTCAGTCTTTAAACCTAATTTGCTATACTTAGTTCACATGCCTTCAAGCATTTGTCTTCCAATTTCCACTGAATAAATGCGTACTAATGAGAACTAGAGCAAGCTGCTGAGGCAAAGCTGGGTGACTTGGGTCTGGCCTGCCACCAGCTTGTGATAGGCGGGCAAATTGAGTTAAAATGAAAAGTCTTGTCAGCTGAAATTCAACATGGTAGCCAAACAGCAAGCTGTCAATCATACAGCCAAAACAAGGGACTGCAGGTAATAAAAGGTCATTGTGAATCATTAGTGCATTGGCTTTCATATGGAAGTTAATTTTAATTAAACATGATCTCTATCTGTAAATGTTTTATATAACTTATTGTGCATAATGAATTGTTAATTTATACCAACATTTAGCAGGTAAAAGGACCCTTTAATTATTAGAATGCATTGTAGAAAAATGGTTATCAAGAATGCAAATATTTTGGGGATAAAATTTACACCAGGCACTACAAGGTGCCAACAATCACAACTGTGACTGAGATAAGACTGCTTGTGTTGTATTATGAACAGAGTTTTATGACTAGTATCCATAAGGTAATTGGATTTCTAAGTCCTGCACTGAACTCACAATTCTGAACCTGCAATATATTCTTCATACATATATACATTCGTCATCTACCTATGGTAGAGATGTTTATCTTTTCAGAATATAAAACTATTCTGATTAAACAAAGAACTGGGGAATGCTTTACAATATAACCAGAAGAAAATGGCAAATGGAAGAAAATGCTGGTAGAAAAAGGCGCACACATTTTCTCTTTAGACCTCTGATCTTGATTCTGGCTGCAATAATTGACAGATGATTCTCATTTGCAGATTTAAAGTGCTAAAGCAGAACATGGCAATCAATAATGCATATTACAGGCAAACACAAGCACATCCGGTTTCTTCCTCACACTTAAGCCATGTCTGTATATGTGGAATGAATGCACTGTGACATGGCCAGGCTGTTCATCTGGGTCATCCTACTGACTGGTGCAGGCTGGCATGCCTTTTGATTAGCCATGGCGATCAGGGAAGGCTGGAGTAGAATGAACAGCAGGCCGAGCCACAGCGGCTTGGGCTGTACACCTGGGCGCAGAGAAACGAGAAGGGGGAAGAGAATGGAGATGCAGATGCTGTGACCCGGCAGCTACGATGAAGTGCAGTGAGGGTCAGTACATACATGTGTGTATGCTTTCTCATAACTGCCTGCCAAACAGATGAAAAGGTATACAAGGCACTGTGATAATCAAATAATCTGTAGCAAAACCCACAATTTTTGGGTTCAACAATTAAATATTTGAATAAAGTTAAAAATAAATCTGGGTTATTAGAAACGTCTACTTTCACACTGCATTGCACACACAGGTTTTAGCTTATTGCTAAAGTATACAAATGTAAATTCAACATTCACATAGTCAACAAACATTTGTTAAGGTTCCAGTTGGCTCAGGACACTGGGCCACTCCTGTTGCTCAGAAAAGGGAGAACTACAGAGAGATGTGACCTGCCGCATACGGCAATCCAGGTAGTTCAACGCCAGAAAGTACATATAAGCGAGAATGTTCCCAAAGGCCTACAGTAAATATTGTACAATTTTTTAAAATTGATGAATAAAGATTATATACATTTATGGTATACAGAGTGTTGTGAAAAACATATATAAAATGGCCCAATTAGTCTAATGGACATATACATTACCTCACGTCTATCAGTTATTTGTGATGAGAACTACTAAAACCTATTCTCTAAACAACTTGATGTTGCATGATTTCATACAGGATAACTCCAATGACGACATTCTGAAAGCCCATTTTAGTAGAATATTATTTTCCAGATGGTAGTGAAATTTCCTCCCCTTTAATTTTCACCCTTTATAAACCAGGCAAAAATTCTAGCATCATTTCTGTATATCAGACTTTTAAAAATACATAAACACAACTACCAGGCCATTTTCTAATCATGTTAGGAATGGTGTGGGATTCAGTCTTTTGACATGCTGGATGAAATCAATTAGTCAACACGCCTCTTAACATGTGGCAGAATTAGGTATACTATTGCATTTGGAAAATTGCAGAGAAACATTTTCTGTGTTCTCAACACCATACACCTATTGATATTTCCTGGGAGCAGGTGAGAAAAATGTTTTTGAAATAGTATTTCCATGATTTGTTTTAAACTGATATCCGAGAGCCTATCAGGAGTCCAGGCTGTCCACTCAAGTCACTGGAGGTTGTTGGAAAAAAGAAACGCTTCATCTGAGCCCAGCAGAATCAGAACCACTACCTTAACACTTTTAAATTAGTGGTTTTGAACCTTAACTGCAAATTGTAATTCCCTGGGGAGCTTTAGAAACCATTAGCCTTCAGTCCAAAATAAGGAAATCAGAATCTCTGTGGGGAGGACCAGGGGTAACTATTTTTAAGGTCCCAGAGGATCCCAGTGAGCAGTTAAGGCTGAGAATAACTGCTCTAGGCTAGTCTCCACCATGCTGTAGGTTTCCTCATCTCTCACAGACCCAGCTACAGTAATCTGCCTCTGTGCTTTGTGTTCAAGTTCCCTCCTGGACCTTCCCGCTTCTGTTTCTGTCACGCACTGTCCTGGCAAACCCCTTAGCTTCTTCTTAGAATGAGCATCTCATGAATATCCAAATATGTAGTTTTCACTATACTGATGTTTCCTTATGTTGCATATAAAAATCTCAGAATTCCTAAATTCCTAGGTTTCTTTTTTTATTATTTTTTTAAAAATAAAAGTACAAAAACATATTAACAAACAGACACCAATTAGCATAAAAATAGTACAATCACAGCTGATCTATAGACAAGGTGACATGGTCTCAACAGTGGTTATTGCTTTGTCCATTGATATCTTCGAAGTGTATATATATATATGAACCCAGATACAGACATGCAAAATTGGTCAGACAATCCTCTCAACAACAGAAAAACACAAAAACCAAAAATCCAAAGACAGAAAACAAAACAGGCAAACAACAACAACAACAACAACAAAAAATCACTTCTCGGCCTTTTGGCTAAGATCAAGTGTAATTCCTAGGTTTCTGATGTACCTTTTCATGGAAAATGACTTTCCCCCCTCTCCAGTTAGAAGTTGCTAACATGAAGGACAATTTATGCTTCCTCTATCCCAAAGATGATGATGGTAAACTTTAGAACTGTCTGAATAATGTAAACTTTTAACTTTTCAAGTGTACAATTATTTTGTAATACTGAACTTTTTCAAAAGAATGCCCACAATTATGACAGACACACCAGCAGATATAAGATAAAGGAAATTGTGTGAGGGGTGTATGGGAAATCTGTCTCTACTATTTTTGTATCTTTGCCATACATGTTAAACTCCTCTAAAACGAAATGTTTACTTTTATTTGAAAACATACCCTCAAGATTCTATGAGAACTCTAGCCCTATTCTCACATTCAAATGCTGCTATTATTGAGAACCAGTGATACATATCTTGCAAAACACTATGTGGCCAATCTCTGTGATACATTTCTAAAGCAATTTTGCCTGAGGTAGCAGAGGTTATGGTCAAGTACTGATCAGGCAGACCTAGCATCAATATCTGGGTCTGCTGTATACCACCTAATCATAGGACTCGGGGCGATCAGCTAATCTTTCTGCAGCTTGTTAATCAATCATTAAAGGTAAATAATGATACCTAAGAATAAAACACACTAATATGTATAAAGCCCTTAACATAATGTTTGACACAGTGAGTAATTATTAATGTTACTAGGGCTGGGGAATGAGACTCAGTGGTACAGCGCAAGGCCGTGGGTCCAATCCCTAGCACTGCCATAAAACAAAACAACAATATTACCATCTAGAATGTCTTACCCTGAAGTTAAAAATTCAGGTTCACTGTATCCTGATCTGGGCCACGTTTCCTGATGTTGTTTATGTGCCTATCATTGCTGGCTTTGTAGAATCAAGATGTAATGGGTTCCTTTCCCTTCTCAGGTGAGACAATGAAAAGAGATTCCTACTGTTCTCAAATCGAACAGGCGTGAGGAGAACGATGTGGCTACGGCCAGAAACACAAGCGAAAACCCTGCTTCTCTTTTCTGTCACTTCCATGCCCTGCGGTGAGTTATTTAGCACCTGAGAATTTTTTCTTCCATAAAAATAATGACAACGTAAGAGCAGCCACAGTTTCTCAGAGTATCTTGGGTAAGATCACGTGAAATGATAGAACTATATAAATTTGCTTTGAAATATTGAAACAATATACTTAACATGGACTATATCTAAGGATTACTGTTCTTTACTGTTATTAATGGACCTTTCTATTTTCCAACTGACCCTCTTTTCTGGGTCTCCCATACCACCAAGTGACACCTGCAATGGGACAAAAGTACTTACTAGAATTTTGGTGGAGACTGCAAACTTATAATTCTAGTATTATCATTTATGGCCTTTGCTTTAAAAAACAGTATTACGGATTTTGCCCCACTCTCGTTTCTCGGGGTTTCCCAGGGTTCTACTCTGCCTCAACTGGGCTGTTTGTAGCTGTCCTCTACTTCCGGATATTTAATTGAACAAATTGGGTACCTACAATTCAATGGAGCTGTTCAGAAGTTATAATTCTCTTTGGCCCGTGTTCTTATTGGAATTATTTCTGCTTTTTTCCTGGGGGACGCGGAGGAATAGCATCCCTGTGGGAGATGGTAGACTTAAATATGTTGCCAGCTTGAGTCACAGATAATTGAAAAGGAAGAGAACAATATAAGCGTCACAGGGATATTATAGAAATTAAACATCATTTTGCTAATAGATAGTAATTATGGAGTCTATATTCTGTGCCATTATATTAAGTTGTTTATATATATGATTCAGGTAAAGTCGTGTTCATTGAGATTATTTGCTATCAATTTGTAAAATTTTAATTTTGAGACCTTCACTATCATTTATTAACTTTTTCTTCTTCTCTCTGGATCACCTTTTTTTCCTTTTCTTTTCCTATACTGTATTTTAAACCTAAAGTTCTTTTTTTTTTTTTTTTTTTTTTT